>KE373185.1:59539-78749 GCA_000418225.1 Zizania latifolia
TCCATTCGCGGAAGCCGTCAAGGGCGCTGCTCTGCAGCTTTTCGGCTTCGCTGAGGCGATCAGCATCGGCCGCCGTTCCCCAGAGAAGCTGTTCAAGATAATTGACCTGCACGACGCGATCGCCGATCTGTTGCCTGACGTCTCCGACATCTTTGCTGCATCCAAGGCCGGGGAATCTATATACGTGCAGGCCGCAGAGATCAGGTCGCGTCTGGCTGACGCCGTTCGTGGGATACTATCAGAATTTGAGAACGCCGTGCTCCGTGATCCGTCCAAGACTCCGGTGCCCGGTGGCACCATCCATCCTCTCACTCGCTATGTCATGAATTACATTAGCCTCATTTCTGACTACAAAACCACACTTTCTGAGCTGATTGTGTCACGCCCTTCTGCTAGCTCCCGAATTGCTCCTGAGGGCAATGAAAATACACCGTCCTTCCCAGATCTCGACCTTGCTGACCCTGACAGTCAGTTACCCCTTGCTGCTCATCTTATCTGGATTATTGTGGTTCTTGAGCACAACCTTGAGAGCAAGGCATCACTCTATAAGGATGCATCACTCTCTCATTTGTTTGTCATGAATAATGTGCACTATATTGCACACAAGGTGAAGGATTCACCAGAGCTACGGGGGCTTATTGGGGATGAGTACTTGAAGAGGCTAACAGGGAAGTTCCGACTGGCAGCCACACGCTATCAACGGACAGCGTGGTTGAAGATCCTGAATTGTCTGAGAGATGAAGGTCTGCATGTTAGTGGCGGCTTTTCATCAGGGGTATCCAAATCAGCTCTTCGGGAGCGTTTCAAGTCTTTCAATGCTTCATTCGAGGAGGCACATAGGGTCCAATCTACTTGGTATGTGCCAGACACACAGCTGAGAGAAGAGCTTAGGATATCAATATCGGAGAAGCTCCTTCCAGCATATCGATCCTTCCTTGGTCGGTTCCGGCATCACATAGAGAATGGAAGGCACCCAGAATTGTACATCAAATACTCAGTTGAGGACCTTGAGATGGCTGTCACAGATTTCTTCGAGGGGTGTCAACCTTCGCTACATAACAGGAGAAGATCCCATGGATGAGATGGCTTGAAGACTCAAAAGATCTTTATTGTTGACTGATGTGTGTGGTTGCAGAATATTCTTCAATTTGTCAGGGAAAGCGAGACTTATGGGTATAGTTGGTGATGATTTCTTCTACTAGAGGTAATCTGAAACAGGATCAGGATCTTATTGAAACTGTCAAATTCCTTAGTGGTTCTTCCTTTTATAACCCGCCTTGTTCGTTTGTTACATTATCATTACATCTTCTGAGTAGCTTGTTCATATAGGTCTGTTCTTTCAGAATGTCTCATAGTTGTAAATTGTAACATCATGGTGTTTGTTTGACACTTAACCGAGTGTCTTGTCATTTTTGGGTTGTTCACATATATTAAGATTGCACTTGATAGATTAGATGTAAAAAATTCTGTGCTACTGGGTTTTACCTCTGTAAGACCATGTTCTGGCCTTAAAGTATCAGTTTTGAGGTTCCCACACCAGGTCTCTTTTCAAGTGTATATGACATTAGAGCGCAACTAATGTAATTTCCTAGTGTGAACTAGGGCTAATGCTAACATGATTTTTTTTTGGAACATTCCATTTTAAAACATCAATGCAATTTAACATCCTAAAGCTTATGCATTATCATATTAGCATTATGTAAAGCATGTTGTTTTCTGTTTGTGCATGGCAAATTGCTTACTTCCTCGATCTACTACTGATTGTGATACATATTTATTTTGTCCTGATCAAATGCTTCAGTGATATCATTGAGAAATGTTTTTTAGTAGTAGTTTAGATATTATCATCCCCAAAAGATACTGCAATGATAATTCAGATTATGTCATTCGGTTGGGGTGAGATAAGCAATTTGTAAGCCTTTCCAAGTTGTGGAACAGTCAGTTTTTATAAGACAAATTCACATGTAATTCTTTGTTCCTGTTTGTTACGCAAGGACTATTTCTATTGTAAGCCTACCCCAACTTGCTTGGGATTGAAATGATTTGTTATTGTTGTGTGCTAAGGAATAAGGAAATCATAAAAATTCACATGTACTCTGTTGTTCCTCCTTGTTACTTAAGGATTATTTCTACATAACTATGTGGTTAAATTACTGCGAATTGCAGTCCGTAATTCTTTGCGTGGTTCCTATGTGGGCAGAAAAGGTTGTGAATAGCATTTCCTAAAATATATACAGCTAACCCTGGACTTGAAAGAATAATCATAGAAGGCGGAGATTGGTGGCATGTGTGATGTAATATCGTATAGCATCATGTGCTTGATATGTTTAAGAACTGGAAAATGATTCGTTGCTTATGATGATTCGATTCAGGTTTCTGTTATGCTTCTCTATTGAGTAATGTTTGGTCGCTGGAATGCTGTTAAGCAGTGAGCTGTATGAATGTGGCATTAAAAGTGTGATGGTTTCTCGCTCGACAGTATTTCGTTTTGTACCATTCATTTCTTGCTTCTTATTAAGGGTGACCAGCTTCTTACTAATCTTTACACAGTTATGCTGTGAAAAGTGTTCCTTTCAGATTGTTTGTTAAAAGATTTTCAGGGTCATATTTCACATTTCAGATTGTTTGTTAAAAAAAGGCACCAGCTATTGGTTCGGCAAATCGATGTAAGGTTGTCACTTGTCACTGCTCAGCCATGAACTGATTTCGTAGCTCAGATTTCAGAAGGGGGCTGCAAGGAAGACGTCGACGAGAGCGAGAACGAGAGCAAGAACCCCCGTGAGCCAGCAGCAGCCCGCGTCTCGCGCCGGCCACTGCTTTGCAACCAACCAACCAACCGCATCCATCCGCGAGCAGCTGGTCCGGTGATCTGGTGAGTTGTTGCTGCTGGTGGTGGTGGTGAGACGACGACGCGATCGGCAACCGGGGCTGGAGCGGCGAGCGGTCGCGTGCACATCTGTCGCCGGGTCGGGACGCCGCCATGTGGAAGGATGTACTGCTTCCTCCTCGCTGCTGTCAACCACTTCCTTTTTGAAAAAAATGATTATTTACCGACTCTTAAAATATAACCTTAATTAGGATGTCACTCTTAAGACTGATATGTTGGATCATTTGTATTAATAAATATAGATCTAGATTATAAAAATATGAAGCTATTTTTGAGAGTAACAAATTATCAAATCTCTCACTAATTCTTACACATGGAAGCATGATCGATCCAGTTTAGAGTAAAATTGTTAATATAAATTTATCATCCAATAATTATGATTTTTAATAGAGTATTAAAGTCATAAGACAGAACAAACTGTTATCATTAACATTAAATTAAAAAAATAATAATTAGAGCAACCGGTAATAATTATTACGAGAAGATAGGTAATGCTTTGGGTCGGTCCTACACGGAAGATCTGGATGTCTGCCTGTAGTTCACGTGGTGAAGCAGCGTGTCGAGAGGCCAATCAGAGTGAGGTAGCGCTGATTGGTTTTCGTGGTGTTTTGCTTCAGTTTGACGTCGCCGACCAGCCCTGGTTACATGGCTGATATGAAAAAGGTATAGATGTTTACGTTGTGTTCGAGCTCAATTTGGCATGTTTAGTACAACCGAGTGCTGAATGCAAATTATTTGCTCTTTTGGGTCTCTGAATTCTGAAAGCATACAGCGTGGACAAATGAACCGGACTACATAGGACTGACGCTAATACGCAGGAGTCTTATCAAACAGTTGAATTGCTGGGGTGATTTTTTTGATATTGTAGTTAATCAATTTTGGGGCTCAGAATTTGATACTCCCTCTGTACCAAAATACAGCTATTTCTACCATTTAAATTGTCCTAAATATTATGACTTCTACAATTTTTCTCCCTAAATCTTTCTATTTTACCCCTATTAAGTACTAGTTGCATATAATACAAATTGCTTTTAAAGTACTGATTGAAAGATAATTTGAATTTTTTTCCTTATATCTTAATAAACACGTCAAAGTCTAAATATGACTATAATTTAAAACGGAGGGAGTACGTTTTAATCCTGAAACATTGGGAAATTAAGGTCATGTTTGAATGTGAGAAACATTTCGGTTTCTAGATAGAATCACTAGAATGCCATTCAAACAATGTTTTTATGAAGTGTTTCGAATCAGAAATATTTCTCTTTTTACACTGCAATAGAGAATCACTCGAAAAGGTGTTTTACACCGATTCTAGTTCATTTCACGAGAATATGAAGCTAAAAGCTATATCAAACGATTTTACAAGTGATTCTGATTCAAGCTCCAGAAACATTTTTAGATAGAATCTAAATCCAAAACATTTCTCTAGGAATCTAGATCTCTAACAAACACACCCTAAGAAAAAAAATTAACAAACACATATCAGAAGTATTATTTCTACCTTAGTACGTGACAAACTTCGAGTTCACATAAACCAGAAGCAATATGAAATCTATAAAGAACACACTATACACCACACACCCCTCAGACTGCCACAGATAAATTGTTCATGTCATATATATCATCATCCAGACGCCAATAACGTGGCCCACCGTGTGAAAAACTATTATCGAGGAAATGAATTTAATGAAAATAACTTCCATAATTCCATTGACCTATCCCAACAACTAGAATTAGTATGGTGTGATCCTCTGGTGCATACCAAAATTGGTCTCGCATATACTTCAAATGATCTGATGTGCTTGTATCTTCCCTCCCTCGTGAAATGCAGTGACCTCTACTCGCTTTTGTTTTCTTCATCTCCATCAAAAGATGTAACTCTAATGTTCTTAGATGCTTTGGTGTCTGGCGAAGAAGACAGACTCCATCCATTCTTGGAAGCAATGGGCCCTGGCCTTATTAGTGATAGACTGTCCTCTCGATCAAAGTTTTCGCTTGCATCATTGGTAAATCTGAAATGGAAAGCCAAAGAAATGTGAATTTTCCCATTTCTAACAAGGGGGCCATTTCTTACCACAATGTAGTATATGAATATATGATCTCGTATTCTCATTACATGAGTTATCGACAGAGGTTCATGATTCTGACAAGATGTAAAAAGTGTAGGTACTGGGAAAAAATGCTATGAAAAGCTATATTGCAGATTTTATGTTCTCTATTTTCAAGGGAAAGTATGGCAGGTTTGAAATAACAAGTGCAACAGTATAACAAGCAACATTTTGTTATCTGCATACTTAGCATTCGTGATTAGCATAGCAGGCAATGGCTCTCTGCATGTGCCCAACGATAAAATAATGCTATTCAGCTCATCTACTGCAATGAAAATTGAAATACCAAATGAGACAATAAAGCTGAAGTATGTTATCCAGGTAGAAGTTTACAAAAAGAAGATAATATACCTCATTGAGTTTTGTGACGGTGCCCAGAGGTATGCAATGACACAAAGAAGTGAGAAAGACAAGACATGCCAGAAGGCAGGAATTATCCATGCATACTGCCATCGTTCATTGAATACATCTGTTGATTTGAAGTAAATCTGCAGAAAGATGTCATCCATGTCATCTTAAGTTCTGAACGAGATGACTTGATTCTTAAAAAACAGAAAGGTATGACTTGAAGTTATGTTGCCTCTAAAAAGGGCGAAGCAAAACTATTCTAGTTTTGTGCAACTACGCAATATTTTATTGGTATCCATACACTCAATATGGTTTTGATATGCATCAGTGTACCTCATAGCCAATCCAGCCAACAGACACCAGAACAGTTACAGCCAGTGCTATCGTGAATTTCCTGTAAATGTCAAGTTTGGCCATTGACCTTCTAGCCTGTGATCCAAAATAAAACGATTATGGCTGGTTACTGGTTAGTGAATTTTCTTATTGAATAACCCAACATTATGTCACAAAGGATAGTGCACTGAAAAAGGCTAGTTAGGTCCTGCAAAAGGAATTAACAAAAAATATCAAAAGTGGCGGTGCTTACCCAAAGTTTGTCGAGGGTCTTAGCTAGTGAAATAAAAATCCAAAGAATGAATGCAGCATCCAAAATAGCCACTGGATAGACCAAGAACAATCGAGCTTTTCCAGACAGATCATTTACAGTACCAAGATTTTCTACCAATTCAAGGATTTCTGTAGCTAAAAAGAATGTTCCTCCAAGCATGACCACCTTTGATGTAAGACCACCCAAAGTTGGCCTGACAACTCCATATCCCATCGAGACGATGAGAATAATTACACGGGCAACTGTTCTTTTAACAGTTCCAAATGTTACAGCCCAAAATGTGATGCCCTTTGACCGAACACCAGTCTCATTGAACTCAGCATACTCGAAATACCACAATGCCATCTCGAACATGCCCAATGTAATAACAAGAGTAATACAGTTCTGAAGTGGAAGAACCTCACGCCAAAACTTCATGTACTGATAGAACCAATAGATCCCAAGTAGAACAAAAGCAAAAGACATAAATTCAAAGAAGTTCTTAAGAGGTGCCATCCGGCCTGGAAGATACCCAGTAGGATTTTTCCATATGGTTTTCCCCTCTATCTCCACGCCAGCAAGTGATGGATCACAGTGTATGAAGTACATATTGTACATCCCAGTTTTCGTTATAGGAATGGTCCTTGATGCTAGTGTTGCAATAGAATCACTTCCATCAAAAGATGCAACAAACAGCTGTGGCCAGCCAGGATTCACCTGTGATGGCCGATAGATGACAGAACCTTCAGTGCAAGCTCCTAACTTGGCAAGATCCGAGGTACAACAAATAGCTTTTTGACCTCCGTATGCTGATCCACCAATCATTTCACGATCTTCTATCTCAAAAACAAGTATCTGAACCATTGCCGAACCAGTCTCCTTTGCAGCATCATCTGGTCTCCTAAAAATAATTTTGTCAAACCTGGAAAGTGGGGGACATTTTAAGTTTACATCTGAAAGCTATGAACAGAACTTTATAATGAATCACAGTAATAAAATTTGAGTAATTCAATTAAAGCTGCAAATATTGGTGAACAATAGTTCCATAAGTAAACAATAAAAAGTTTCTGAACGGTAGCTTAACTAACTAGTAGTAAGAAAACTCAAAGCATAATCAGCCTATAAGACTTGGGAACTGCAGTTACAGCAAAAACACAGTAGCAATTCCTTTCTTTTAAGTTTAATAAACGTATATATGCTGGTCCAAGCACACTTTAAACAAATTTGAAGGTCAATTGACACATCCACCAATACACATCAATCTTGCTCCAATTAGCATTGATTTACTATATGGATGGAGTTCTTATGAAGTCCATCACTACTCACGCACAACCACTTTGACTCTGCTCAACCACCTTAGGCTTAGTCTTTAGCTAAGCATCACTTATGAAAAATCAAAAGCATCTTCCATCGCCTGATCTATATGCCTATATCAGCAAATATGCACTTCCTTCCAAGAAATTCTCCCCCTTAGCACTCACAATGCGTTCTAGCATACAATTCACCGAGACTAGAACAACACAGCTCGTCACATTGCAGCTACTATCCACAGTATCCCATAGCATACAGCTAATGAGCTAAGCAATAAAAAATCTTAAATTTTCATGAAAAAGCCCTATCAACTACAAAATACTACCCCCAAGATGGTGGCATCCAAGATCCCGTCGGTCGTCGGCTGCCAGACCGACTCCAGTCCATACTCCATAGCAGCAGCCCACATCGCAGAACACAGATGCATCGATCAAGGCAGCAAACCGGACACCGGAGCAGCCAGCGAGATAATGAATTACCGGATGAAGGCGTCCACCACCGCTGCGGCGTCCTCGTCGTCCTCAGCGGTGGCATTCGCGGGGGACACGGGCGCGTAGAGGCCCTCGCTGCCGGCGTGGAGAATGAAGGCATTGCCCTTGCTGAGGAAACCAAGGCCCCTGTACTCGTGCACCGAGGCCTCGCCGGGGCGGAGGAGGAGCGCGCCGACGACCCCGCACACGACGAGGAGGATCCGGAGCCGCAGGCGGGCGGCCGCCGCCACGGCTGCCATGAGGCGCGCGCGCGGAGCAGGTGGGGGAGCCAGGGAGGGGAGCGGAGGACGGCAAGTGAGGCGAGGCACTGAGGCTGGATCTGGGCGGTGCGTCAAGGTGAAGCCGAGTAGCCGACGAGTGAAGTGGGGGAGCCGTGGAGGTGGAGTGGAGGACGGAGGCTGGTTGGCCGGACTAACCTCGTTATTCCTCGATGTCTGTGTTTTTGTTGTTTGATTTGGTGGTCAATGCCATTATGAGAGGCTAAAACATGCTGTTAAAAACTAATCCAGGGTGGGCTAGCTACTTATTAGGGCCCTGAACTCTGCTTGCACAAGCAAAGTTTATACCTTTTTTTTTACTTTGCCCTAGTTTTCAGATAGGACCTTGGCTGAAAATACAGAAAACAGTGGCGAATGGCTAAGTGAAAACATGGTTGAAACTTGGAACTACTGCTACAATCATGTAAGCATGACCATGATGGTTGAAAAGAAAAGAAAATTGCACGGAGAACTCCTTTTATCTTTAATCACAACTTCTTTCTTCCCTTTTATCCCTTCTCTTTGCGCACAAGCATGCCGCTTCTGAAATGAACACCGATCGAGTAGTAGATTTCCTCGGCACCTCCCACTTTTTAGCCCACTACACATCCACTGATCCAGCATGCGCTAGGTAAAAACAGCCACTCACTAAGTCACACCCACCCGCACGCCGATGCAAATTCTCAATTCTGCCCGGGGAACCAACCCACCGGGCGTGCACACAGCCACCCACACACTCGCCGTCACGCGCTACGCGCGCGCACGGCGAGGAGAAGGCGATAACCGCCTCGCCGGCACGGCGCTTCACAGCATCGCACTGCCACGCGGTGACAGCCGCGGAGCCGTCGGTGGAGCGGCCGGATCGGAGAGCGATTGGACGTTATTTTTATAATTTTTAAAAATAAATATATAAATGAAAAAAAAACTCGATGCAGTACCGCCACTTTTTTCGCACGCAGTTTCGGCCCATTACACACCATAGAACGGGCCGTTTTTCGTCGAGGAATTCGTCCGGTTCAGGCCTTCGCGCGTGTCTGGCTGCGCCATAATGGACGTGGATCGTTGCGACTTGTCAGGCCTCAAGTAATGGACGCCGGCCGCCGGGGGCCTCCGCCGGAGCGGCAGATCGCCGTGTCGACGGCCGCAGCTGCAGACGCTCCAGCCTTCATGCTCTCGTGGCAGGGAGCGTTGACGACTGACGAGAGCTTTCTGCCACACGAACAGGACCGAATTTAACAACGTCGTCATCTTATTCTTGGAATTTGATAATTTGGGATTTCGCATTTTTGTCATTTTTGCACACATATTCATTAGCCTAAATAATTCTATATATTATTGTCTCGAATAACATTATAATTAAAGAAGTCATCTTGATAGTTGCAAATTATCAGTTTTTTATCGGAATGGAACATAGTAAAAAAAACTGCACAATCAATGGATGATGAAACTCCCCCTAGTATCAGAGATCGGAAAATTTCATCATAAATAGACGATAGCTGGGAAAAAAAAATGAATGCATTCGTTACAGTTTCAGGGGCAGAGCAGAGGAGTAGACACGAAACAGGGCTCGTCCCGAAGGTTCCTTATCAGAATTCAAATTGCAGATGGTTCATGTCAGAAACGGAGGAGCATTACATCATGCTTCATTGCTAACTATATCCAATATTTATATCATTATATGTGATAATAACACCGTAACCCCCACAAGCTTGCCAAGACCTTTGGAACCTGTAGATTGGAAGCACCATAATCAGATTACCAGCAAGACATGCTAGATCAAGGACAATTCGTATTTGAGTCAAGTTGAAAATTCAGGGGATTGAGGAGAGATGGATACCTGGCCTGAAAGAACAAACATATTCATCACCCACCTTTACATTTCAAGCACAATATCTGCAAACAAGAAAAGTTCATATTTTTAGTTGCTTCAATGATACAAGTGCCAAAGAAAGGCTCGATTCATGAAAAAACAACAAATGTCGACAGGGAAATATGCCACTTACACTCCGAATCAGTTTTGACCCATTTTGTACCATCGTCGTCTAGATCACGCAGTGCATCCTCGAGGCATTCACTGATTTCTTTCTCATCTGGCTTCCAGTCCAAATGCCTCTTAGCTACTAGGCTGGAAGAATTTTGCGGGTGTATTTTCTTCTGTAGTATTGCCTTGAGCAGCTGCAATGAACTCACATAAGTTAATAAGATGCCAAGAAAGTATGTGAGCTACCATTTTCCATAAGAGCCAAGAATTTCAGTGTTCACCTTCTCCATTCTTGATTTAGGAAAAGAGTTCCTCAGTTCTGGAACCACGGAGCTGAAGCCACCCTTACACATGAACAGTTTGAGCAGTGAAGCAACTGATCTTGTCTTCAGTGTGTTTCCTTTCTTTCCTAGTGAATCTTTTAATTTACTTATGATGATCCTCTTGTTGATCACCTGTCTCCTGTGCTTCTCATCGTTCTTCCCATCGGCGTGTTTCTGTGAAGCTACCTGCTCATCATCACGCGAGCCTTGAGCTTCTGCTTGATCACTGATTGCTAGTAGCGTTTCAAACTCTTTCCGTATCCTGTCTAGTTCCTCCTCTGTAAATTTGATGGCATCTTGCATGGACTGCACATTGTCGGAGGAATTCTGGACCGGAGCTACCTCCTCGATCTGCTTGTTTCCAAATGTCCCAATAGCAAGCAACGATTGGGGCCAGTCGCTGAATTCATCCTTGCGACAGTCCGACAAGTTAGAGCCTGCGCATTTGAGCTAGATTAAGGTGCAAACTCAATAAACAAACGCAAAAATCTATGGTCCTAAGTTCATATTAGCATACATTGGATTTCAGGAGAATGGACCACTAATATTTAATCCTTAAACCCCTTCAGATTCTTTTCAGCCTATCACTGATTAAGCATGATGTATTTGTTGCCCATGCTTACTCCACACCCTGATGCTTTGATCTGCCAATTCTGTATACTGGGAATCACTTCATCACAGCAGCTGCCACTGCTTAAACAATGTATTCTACAGCAGTAGTAGTCTTTTTTATGTAATATTGAAAGATTGACAGTGTACTCCAAGTCCAACTTGACTGGTGGCTCAGATCTGATTCCTCAGTGCAAATTACGAAACCATCCGAGGTCAGGATTTTGTCTGCCCAAATCAAATTCTCCTTGATCACAAGTGGAGGGTTGGGATATAAACTAACTAATTAAGCATGGCACTTGCTTACAGCCTTCACTAGTCAATACTTTGACCCATACTGACTGGTTGGAAGCAGTGCTTTACAGAGAATCAGAGATATTGGTGTGGATAGCATCAGGCCATGAAATAGTCTTTTGGGTGTATAATATACGCGCAAAAATCTCTCCGAAACTTTTCGTGCTTGTGAAGGGTAAGGTAAAAAAGAGGAAACCCCAAGAACGCGGGAATTTTTCCTGATTCCTAAGAATTGAACTGTTTCAAGTGAAATTCCTGCATTCCAAACCAGGCCTAAGCTCGTACAAGAAAGTTTTCTCTAGGGATCAGAAGTAACAGAATGCCATTATACCGTTGGTGTTACCTAGGGGCAAATCCATAATACAATCATTATTGTCACGGGACAACAGTGACTTCCTGGATGATCTAAGTATATTTCTCTAATTAAGTATTAATAACAACAGCCTGACCTATCTAGTGATCTCAATGTTTTACTAAATTTCTGAAATTTTAAATAAAAAGTTTGTGGTGATATCAATAACATGAAATCCTAGATTCACTCTGGTGTTTCCCTTGGTGTTGTGATGGTTTCCTTCGGAGATGTAAATCCAGAAAATATCAGAGCCAAGGGGTTGAGTATTACTAGCACTTAGGAAAACCCTTATAAACCATTTACACTGATATATGACTAATTATTTACTACTCTCTCCGTTCCATAATATTGCAACTTAGAACCGGATTTGATATTTCGTAATACAATGAATCTGGACAGTGCTGTCCAGATTCATTGTATTACGAAATATCAAATCCGGTTCTAGATTGTAATATTATGAGACAGAGGGACTACCAAACAACACACTGCCATCATCATCCAAAACGATCATGGCACATTGCAAGGGGAAAAAAAGCAGAATGATAGGAAGAAAAGATCAAATTAGGAAACGGCATCTAAATTACTGGCCGTTGTTCTCCTTCTCCCTTTAAAGAACAAGGAAACATTCCATAACAGGGCGTAGTCCGGTGAACAACGATCACCTCGGTTCTGAAATAATTTACCAGGAAAGTGAAAGTTCAGGTGTACTCACGGTAATGCGCAGAAGAATTTGCAGGAAACCGGTTTGCTTCATGCTTCCCACTGATCTTGTTCGCCACCCAGCTGAAAATCTGAGAAAACACAAGTCCCATGACACCATGCCATCAAGAAATGGATCATCATCATCCAACACTCCAAAGCTATCAATCTCTCCGCAAAAACGATCATGCCAAAGGTTTGAGCCTTTACCTTCATATCTTGCTCTGAACAATGAGAGATTAGGGAGGCAGCAAGCAAGCAGCTGGTAGCTGGTGAAGCTGTCAGGAATGCAAGCTCCTAACAATGGCAGGGTCAGGGAAGAGGGGAGGAAGAGATGTAGGCGAAGGGAAAAGGCTTGCAGTGGTGGCTACTGGCGATGCAATTGGTGCGTACAAGTACTACTAGTAGCCTATTGGGGGTGATTTGAAGGGGGTTCAAGTTCCAAGGCTTTGGATCGTTCGGTGCAGCGTGGCAGCGGTGCTGGGCTGCTGGCTACATATCTGGCATGTCACTTCCTTACCTTCCTTTTTTAGATGCTTCCAAACCGGGTTACCAGCTAAACAGGTTGAGTCAGGGAATGGTAATAGGAAACTGAGCTAGGGTGTATAGATGGTTTAGGGTTTAGGAGGGCGTCACTGCTCTATTAGCTTATTGGATCATTTCTTGTTAGTCTATAGGCTTACTCGGTGGTTTAGGTATGACGTGGAGCAAACTTAACTATGCCAAATCAGGTTTTTGGGCACCACGTATGTGTTTATCGGATCCATACCAATCCATGATGTGTAGGGTAACGAGCTTATCAGAGCTTAGTTATAAATAGGACGTGCTTAGGCTAGAACTATATGTTAAGATCGGACCAAATATAACACAAGAGTATAGGTCATGACGTCATGACGTCATGACCTAATAATGGATGAGTTATATCATGCTTAGGACGGGTCAAAATTATGGATTTTAGGCTAGCCTAGACCCGTATCTTTTGCCATCTATATAGGGAAAACTCTCCTAGATCAGTGCACCGATATTTTTCTAATGGAACCTATATTTAAAATCTTTTGATTTGCAGTTAAAATTCCTTGAGTGCGCGTATTTAGAATCCTTTAATTTCACCACTTTAGTATTAAACTAGCAAAGCATCCTCTACTTTAAATAAACTTTTTTATATTAATCCCATCAAACTTATGCAACCAGCATTGAAAGTTAGCCGCCTATGGTAATAACAATTTTTGAACAGATTATTATGATAATCGATATAGTTTAGCAAAAACTAGATGTTTACTAGAGTCCAACAGCACGGTCAAAAGCTACAGTAACCGGTCCCCAAAACCTGGGGATAATAAGTAAATGCCTCAAACGAACAAATTAAAGCGGTTGTTTTTGCAGGTAATTAAGAAAGGCAGCTATTACAGTGCGCGGTGCTGTGATCCGCCCGATGCGCGATCGACGGCCAAGTGGGGGCACCAAGTGTCACGACCGCGCCGCAACGGATCCCATCGCACTTGGTCGGGCCCGACGCGTGTGACCCCGGCCTTGCCGAAATCACGTGTTAACTTCCTTAAACCCGGCATTAGCCGGCCAAAGTACAGGCGCCCGCCGTGGTTAACCGCTCCATGGCCATCGGCACGAGGGCGCTCACACCAACGCTAATCACGTTTCTGGGGATTAATTAAGCACACTCCCACTAGCAGCTAGCTAGCTAAGCCGCTCCGTCCATTACGCAATGTTTAATTAGTACTGCTCAAAATTAAAGTACACCATGCGCACATGATAACAAGACAAGATGTTATATACTATCGTCCAAGCAAAAAATAAATTTGTGGTGGACAACGCGATTGCGGCAAATTAAGCAAAATTAACCAAAGCTCCAATGAAAATTTCATAGCCGTGGCATTACATGAGAACACGAACGTTAAATATAAAAAAATACATGAAAAAATTGGCATACACCTCACACTAGATGGCAAGTGTGGTGAGCAAGGGACAGATCGAGTGATGCCAGCTGCACGGGGGAGCAAAGGGAGGAAGCTAGCTATGGTGGTATGCAAGTGTGAATTAAAAAGTAGATATAACGACGTCACAATATATTTGTTGTCGAATACGACATGATTAAAGTAGCCATGACTTATATAATTATTAATTTCTATTATCTCAAAAGATCTGCCATTGCAGTGTTATTTAAGGTCTTTTTTTTTAAGAAATGGTAGATGAACTGTCAAATTTATTTGATTAAAACGTTAGAATGTATAAAGAGAGAAAAAACAAAAAGAAGGGGAGGCACACTAACGAAGAATGGGGAGAAGAGAGGAAAAAAAAGGAAAGGGGAGTTAGATTAGCTAAATGGTGCCTAGCAGATAGCTCCCGCCTCAACCAAAATCCATGCTTCCTCTTCGATCTTCAGGAGTATCTCTCTTGGGCCTAACTTGGCGTGCCAAAATATTTTAGCATTTTGTTTCTTTCAGATTTTCCATGTCACAAGAATCACTAGGGGATGTTGCTTTATTCGGTTGACTTGGTCTTGAGGCGATTTTTTCTCACCAAAGTTTGATTGAAGCACTAGAAGATGTGGGGGTCGACAGAGGCTTTAGGGAGGCATACCCTGACTAATATGTGATGGCTGACCAGATCTTCCTAGAGAATCTACAGTTGCCGAATATATAGTAAGCTATTTCTAGCTCTTGAGCATCGACAGAGAACGCATGCCAGTTGGTATGGTCACCCTCGAGATTCAAGCTAGTTAGAGGTCCAAAGCCTATTCTGAATGACAAGCCATACAAAAAGTTTACATTTCAGCTGGGCCCAGTCTTTCTAGATTAACTTATCAAAATTGAGTTTGATTGAACCATTAAATTGGACGCAGTATGCTGATTTTGTCGCATAGATCCTTGATATATGCACAGTTCAGATGATCCTATCCTCATCCCAAGCATTGAGCTACACAGAAGAAACCTTAACCCAAAGCCCAATAAATTTATCTAAGGCTTGTGTAGGGATGGATGGACTTACGATATCTAGGTCATATACCCAGTTGTCGTTAAGGTCTATTTATAACCATAGAGTTTTAGGCATGAGTATTTTACATCCGTATTTCATGGCAGAAACAATTACGTATGTATACATGTTTTGGACCCTATGGACTTTTAGGGTGACAAGGGCCTAATACTAGACTTTCTCAACTAGCCTATTCCATTGGCACATTTGTCGCTCTTCATTAGCTTGCACATGCCTTCACCATCTACAGCAACTTCCACCATCTCTGATGACATTCGCCGTCTCACATGGTTTTTGCATGTCTTTGTCATCTTTGACTGTTTTCGTCATCTTTAGTGACCTTCGTCACTCCATATAGTCTTCATCTGTCTTTGCAATCTACGGTGGCCTTCGTAGCGGTCTTTGCCACCTCTAACAGTCTTCAGTGTTTTTTTATGTTTGACGTTGTTGCATTTAATACTAGCCAAATGATCCGTAACCTATCTCGAACACTATGTTTGGGTTTTTAACCATAGTTATTGCTGAACGTCGTCGGGATTCTACGACGTGGTGCTAGCACCATGGATCTGCGCCTAGAGGCGTGGGATGTGGGAGAGGGGGAGGAGGAAGAGGCATGATTGTCCACCCATTGCCGTGTTTATTTTTAAACAGAAAATGTCTGAATGGGTGACACACGAGGGACTGGAGTATTCAATTGAATTCTAAACTGCATCCTCAATCGTCCCCATTTCGAGGGCCAGTGTATATTTTGTACACCATGCGTATACACAGTTAGGGTAGTCTGGATACTCTAATTAGAATAGTTTCCATAATATTAAATAGTATATCACATAGAATAAAAAATTATACAATAATGTATTAAATGAGAAAAGATAAAAAACTACTCATTCCGTCCCATAATATTACGACCTAGGAGACTAGGATTGTATTTAATATTTAATATTACAATAAATCTGGACAGACAGTCTATCTAGATTCATTATACTATGAAATATCAAGTATGATCCTATGTTAAAATATTATGCGACGAAAGGATTATGTCTTATATGAAATCTAGTTTGTACATAATATAAAAACATAATAAGAGAGAAGTGCTATTAAATTATCATAATAAATCAGTAATGTGTGCATTGAGATTAAGTCTATAAGCTTTTAGGTAATATAAAATATATAGAAACTATTGTCTTGGAACTGCCGATACAAGCACACCGTCTCCATCGGTACGAGAAGAAGAATATGCTCCGTCCTTGCGACCTGAAGATTCTTCAGAGCTTGATTTCAAGCTCCGATCCAAGGGTCCCATGGCCATACAACGAGGCGTCGTCCTCGGTTGTTCTCTCCAGATTTTTTCGTGCAACGTGCACTTTCACACACAGCAAAACGCACCCTACTACGTGCCCCCAGCAACAACAGCGGACTTGACCGCGCGCGACACAACCCTGCTGCTACGCGGCGCATCATTTGCTACATCATCTCCTTCCTTACCTCTCCATCAATCTAGTCTGATCGATCTCGTCCTCTCACCATCATCGTCTCCTGTTCATCCCAGGACAAACCGCATGCGTGCTAGCGAGATCCTGACAAGACGAAGCACAGCTTGTCCATCCATTTGCCAATTTGCTGTGACAGAACTGCCTGTGCTCCAACTTGTGCGTGCCCTGCAAACCGCGAACAACGTCTCAACTAACAAGAAAAGCCTTAGCTTACGTGTGCCGGCCGGCCGAACATGGCTGCTGGTTGTTGGATATATATGCAGATTGGATAGCTAGGGATGAGATCAACTGACCTGTCGGGAGAGGAAATCTTGCACTGTACGTACATGCTGTGGGTGCAGCCGTGCAGGAAAAGAAAGCTACCCGTGCCTGGATACGCTACTGTCCAGTGGACTGCAGACACGCCTGACACGATGATTATTTCCCTGATCGACAGGCTGGGAGCTAGCTTGGATCGATCGAGATCGCTCTCGTTCGATTTCATGGGAAAAGATCGGAGCTTTCCCACGTACGCACTGTTCGCAAGGCCGATCACGCACGTGAAAAGATCGACGACGACCCAAACCTATCTGGTGAGCTTCACGAAACACACTTCGCCCGGCCACTGTTTGCGACGACGCCATCTATATCGATCATTCACGCATCCTCTCTGGCAACTTCGCCTCGATCTCACTGTCTTCGATGCCGCCGTCAGTGTGGCGACTGATGGGCAGCACTAGCACTGTTGCAGATATCGTCTCTTCTAGCTAGCTACTAGCTAGCACAAGCCACAGGCAAAGAGATTGATATAGGGACTCGTAAGCTGGCAGTGATAAAATAGGAAATAATGGCCTTGTTAATTTACAGGTATTTCATCGATCGCCGGGGTTGGCGACGATGGTGACGGGGATGGCGCGCGATACGTACCTGGCGTCCGACGTCTCGGCCTCTCGGCGCGCACCCGTCGAGATGCGCGCGCGCATGAGCGAGCCACGGCGGCGACCTTTCGACGCGTCAAACACGAGGGGCATATAAAAGGAATAGAGTTGGGGAGCTAGCTGGGAGTGAGAGCTCGCCACGTGCGGTCTTACCCAAATCTCCTGAAATGGAAGCCTATGGGAGAAGCGCAGATGTCAACCATCGACAATGCATTATTTGGAAATTTTCCATCGACCCTAACTAGCTACGGGCTTAGAAGTGTTTTCGAAGATTTAACTCCGAGTATTTAAGGTTTGTGTGGTATAATAAAATAGTTTAAACTTTTATTTTTAGTTTAAAATAAAAACTAAATTACTCAACTAATAAATACTCCCGATCCATTCTCGGCTTCAGATCCAAGATTTTTTAGAACTGAGTTTGACTAATTTTAAAAAATTATAAATCTAAAGCTATGCTAAACGGAACCTAAGCTAGCAGCACGTAGTTGTCTGATTGAAGCATGCAGGCCGGCTGGTACATGGAACTGATGGTCCCATGGCTATGGAGGATCTAGTCGTCTAGGCTAGCCATTTCTAGCAAGATGCCATTGTATAGTAAAAACTTCATTGGAACTTGGAAGTGTAGTTAGCTTCACAGCTGTGTGTTTCAATTCTCAAAGAAGGGTAGAGATTTGGTGGTCCCAAAGGAATGTTCATAACAGGTGTATTTAGTAGGACCAGTGATAATTTTTGAAACCAAAAGACTATTGATTAATGCTTATGTTAGATAAAGAGGCATCGACAAGAGGAATGCTCATCTTGCCTAACGCTTCTGTTGGCACTGCTAGCTGAGCACGACAACATCTTAATTTATCTGATTCCAAATGTAAGTTCTTCTGAACCTTGCGCCCAAGAATTATGAAAATAGCTTGAAGGAGTAGTAGCATTTATTTGGCAGGGAAGAAAAGTGGAAAGTGCGTAAAAGTAATAAAATGACTTACATTTAGGAAAGAGTTGAGATGGACCATAGTAGTTTCCTGTGGTTCACCTGTAGAAAAAGTTAAGAAGACTAAAACATATTACATTTAGTATCGGAAGGAGTATTATACAAGATGCTACCAGAAGATTTATGTGATAACACTAAATTGAATTTGGTGAAATTTTCACAAACTAATGCAATGCCAAGCTGTTCCGAGTAAGGGGAAAAAACTGCCAACAGTTACTCTTGCTTAATATCAACCACACTAACATTCGTTCGGACAGTCAACACTCAACAGAGACCAAGGACCAAGGACCAAGGTTATGGTCACGATCTTTGGAAATTCTGAAGCAATATCCCGGATGGGAAAATAATTCTGAAGCAACTGATGTATAAGTCCTGTGTGAGCGATGTAACTTTCTTTGTTCTTCCAGTCTTGTAACTCCGCTGCGCCGGTAGTTCAGACTGCGGAGGGTGTTAGAGTGTGTGTATATATATGCAGCCCTCCTTAGGGTTACTCTCAATGAATCTTAACATGGTATTAAGCTAGAGTTAGGGTTTCTCCCTCTCTCCCTCCTCTCTCTCTCCTCCCTCCCTCTCCTGTAGCC
>KE373185.1:95084-106517 GCA_000418225.1 Zizania latifolia
ATTCCTGCTTCCTCCTTACTCCTCCTGCCTAGCCCTTTCCTCGGTGTGACTGAGCCACTGTGCCCCTATGCTCCGAGCGCCCTCGAGCTCCCCTGTGCACCCATCTCGCCCACACCTTGGTGCCCCCGCGCCCCTATGCGCTAAGTGCCCCTGAGCTCCCTCGCGCACCCATCTTGCCCGCGCCTTGGCGTCGCCATGCGCCCAACTCACCCGTGCCCCAGCGCCCTCGTGCGCCCAGATCGCCCTCACCCTAGCGCCTAGCTCACCCGCGCCCTGGCGCCGCCCTCTCCCCTACGTCCGAGCGCCCGCATGCTTAGCCTCCGTCGCATAGCTAGGAGGAGGCAGGAGGAGGGAGGAGAGAGAGGAGAGAGAAAGGTGCCAATCTACGTCATATTTTGTGGTCCCACATGTCAGCCACCCTTGCCATGCCAGCTTATTGCCCGCTGCCAGCGTGGATTGCCACGTAGGCAAAACCATCACAGTAAATTGCCCTAAGGGGTTATCTGTTTGGTATAGAATAGTTTGGGGGTTAAAAGCCTAATTTTATAGTTTAGGTAAACATTAGTCTACAAGTATATACTTAGGGGGGTCTTGTAGACTTTTTCCTTTTAACAAATTAGACCAAACATCTACGCGTGGGCAACTATCATGGTTTTCATAAACTCTAAAAATCTAAACTTTAATTTAAGACTAAATAAAATTGTTTTCATAAACTTTATTGCTTGCTTTTTAATTTAGGGATGATATGTTTACCGTAGTTGCTGACCTCAAAGACCCACAAGACCTTGACCCGGAGTACTTCTTGGACCCAGGCAAGTCTTCCTTTGAACATACTTGATCCTAAATTTTATCAAGTTTATTTTTATACGAATGCATGTCTAGGACGCACGCACACATACACTTATTAACGACGATCGTCTTTGCGATTAAGTCGGCTAAAACCTAAAACTTGTAGCACGTAGCCTTTCCTTATATTTGTGTACCATTAATACCTTGTTAGCCTTGTGATTGTCTTAAGTCTGTCATATCTTACCGGCGGACGACTTAGGCAATCAAAATTTGTTTATATACCAAAACTCACTTATCGTAAAACAAGGAATCGTTGGGATGAAACAGGTTTTGAGAAATGTTTTGAAAACGGTACAAGGTGCCAATGTTGTTTTAAAGAAAATGAAAAATGTGAGTGTTTGCAAACTTGTCATGGGTTGTCGTTGCCTTTGTGGCCCGACTTCACTTGGCGTATAAGAACCGATTCATTGGGAAAAACATCATGCTCTGCCCCTGGTTAAGTACTTAGTAGGTTTAGGATGGCTTGACTGTCGATGGATGTGAAATCATTGGGGTGGCTCCGAGTGTTGAAGTTCTAAAAGGGGCACCTTGCAAAGTCCTGAAAAGGCACCCGAGCGATATGAGTGTGAGATGGAAGTTGGGAGATGAGCACCCGCGGGATTTTAGGGGAAAGAAGTCGAGGGTTGTCTGTTCCTTGGTGTGAGATTCGTTTAGGTGACTATGAGTTATCATAGGTCAGCTCTAGAAAAGCCTTATAGCAAACCTCCTTTGCCTAGCTAGCAAGGAGTAAGATCGTGACTTAAGGGTAAAGTGTACACCTTCAGCTGAAGTAAACATGTTCGAACAGTCATGCCCACGGTCATGGGCGCGTGCCATGATAGTTGTCCATGCGTATATGTTTGGTCTGGTTTGCTAAAATAAAAACAATTGTGGGTTGGGAAACGTTACCAGAGTATGCCTTTGTGCCGTACGACCAACCGTAGTTGAGAATAAGTTTGTGTATCTTGGGAAGTCGAAAGGCTTCATAGTGAGTGGTGGGAGAATTGAACCCTAGGTTGAGAGATTAAAAGTTGATGGTTTGGGAAATGACAGGATTAAGTTTGGGTAAAGCTATCCGCAAGGTAGGCTTTCTTCAAAGTTAGAATTGAACCTTCCAAGACTTGCTGAGTACGTTAAGTACTCACCCTTATTGATTTTCCCCTGTTGAAGAAGAAGCTTTGGAGGAGAATGAAGAATATGGTGTTCCGGGCCTAGTTCCCTAGAGGTTCGGGAGTAATTTAGTTAGCTGACCATATACTTCTGCTATATATCGTGCTCTTTGCTGTGAGGTATGTCTCATATACAGCTTATGTAAGACTTGAGTTATTGTAATAATTTCGACTGCTACAATCTACCGTTGATTTTATGAATGTCACTTCAGCATTTGTTTAAGTTCATTAAGTAACATCTCGTCTCGTATTAGCGTAATCTATACGGGGTGGGGCGTTACAATATAAAATGCCTGAAATTCATCTTGGCATGTGTGTGAACCTGGAATTTGAACAGATTGTGGCACATTTCAGATGTCAGTACTCAGTACTTTGCACTTCAATCTCTTCAGTCTTCACGTCTGATGGGTAGTTGGGTAGAATGGTGTAGTATTCCTTCCTTGCCCACTTATTCTGTGTATCATTGTCCTGTTACCTGGGGATTAATCTGCATATGGGGATCTTCTCACTGGCAGCTGTCTATTCATAGCTTTCTAGCATTTTGTTTCCTTATAACCAGCATGGCTATTAAGAGGATGCTAGACATGCCCTGCTACCGTGCTGGTTCAAGAAACTTTTCTTGCTTGAGAATAGAATTCAACACCTTTGTTCAGTTATTTGGTGTCTATTATTCCATTCCAAGTAGGTAATTGCGATCTGTAGTCCCATTCTTCACACAGCTATATATTACAATGTAAAATAGCTACGTTCATATACATGTTTGGCTCTTCTATATTATGTGAAGTGTTTTGATAAATGTCTAAATTTATGCTTTTAAGCCAGTCGTGTGAAGTACCAATCCATCCAATCACACCTGCCGTACTTCTGGATTATATCTGTTGGACAGTATCCGAGCCAACTACATCTGCATGTATTTATATGGATTCGTCATGGTCGGACGATGCCTTTGAGCAGCAAAGCACTACTTACTTTGATGCAAATGGGGATGGCGAGGATCCAGGCCAATCAACTGATAATCTCTTCCGCCCACTAAGAGAAAGGTAATCGGTTCTTGGTATTGGTCAAAATCTTTTAATCTGCTCTTCTAAATTTCTAATAGGTTTGTGTTGTTCCTTATAGTGAGAAAAGTGTGGTGATTTTTAAGAACCACTTCCTTACCATACTCTTCCCCATTGATCGTTTTGGTGAGCTTGGGCCTTCCTCAAGGACATTCTTCAGCAATGGTGGTTTCACACGTATACAAGTGCTGGATCACATATGCAACTTCTACCAGGTGCATAAATGAGCATTTTGTTTTGAAGTTTGTTGAATTGAGTGCAATCACTGTTTTTTTACACAATTCCTGATCAATTTTTACAATGGGTTGGACTTAGTGTTTAGCTTGTAGTCTAACCCATAATTATATCTCGTTTTCTGTAGGAAAATATGTCACCCGATGAGATAAATGTAGCCCTGCATTCAGATTCACGACATGCTGATCGACTTCGGTCGCTGTACGCAAGTACTGAATCAGCAGAAATAGGTTTTGTGACGTTCAAAAGAATTGATTTTTTGGGAAGCCGAAGAAGTTTTGAGGGACTAAAACGCCTCAGCGGAGAGAACAATAGTAATGTATATGAGCTTGTAATTAGGGCGTGAACGCGCACCATACTCGGTGCCAAATTTGTTTGTTGCTTACAGTTACAGGTTAAGGATGTCGTTTAGCTGCAACACTCGGTGATTTGAACTAATGTAAAATTGATGGTTTTAATACAGATAAGGCCACATATCTGTTTTCAGATGTTCACGAGATGTGAATATAATCAACAAAGTGAAGATAGTTTTACTCTGAATTCTGAGGGCATAGTAATTTTGATTTTCGCAAATGCATTCATTGGGAATATGGCCTGAAAGTTTGCACTCCAACTTAGCTCTACGGAGTCCTCTTTTATATCAACCGATTCGTTCTAAAATTACATCAGAAATGTTGATGTTGCGGCAAGAGATGCAAATTTCTTTGTTTATTAGACTTGGACTCCGACGGTACATGCATGAATATCGGACTCATCTCTTACTATATGTGCATAGAGCATTGCTGCCGCATTGCAATTTATGCTTTAACATCTGGCGCCAATAGAAATTCCTGAAGTCGTTCGATGGAGAGATCCTAACGCTGTAACACTTTTTTCTCCGCGCTCGCTGCATGTTCATCAGTAGTCCTTGACTACGGGATTAGCCAAAGTTAATTCCTTGCGCTAGAGGTAGTTCGCTTCCATAGTTGATCGTACTGCAGAAAAAATGTACTGAGCATTAGTACGCGAAAAATGCATAACCACCACAAAAAGAATTGCCTATGCAAAGTATTTTGAGCATGGTGGCCACACTAATCACCCTGATAAAATCAGTGACAGAAATATTGCCACTCTTAGAGTAATTGTCTTCAAGGCATGGCTCACATCTCAAGGAAATAGAATGTGGCGAATTAAATGTACATAGGACAGGCCTTTCATAGGGAACATCTATACATAATAGAGGATGCTCTGGGATAAATTGATTTACACGTGTAATTCTACTTGAATTTATGCTCCATGGCATCCTAACTTCTAAGAAGGCATTCCCAAGGCTTCTCCAGTAAGCTGTGTAGCAGATACCAAAGTGCCTCTACCCAGGTCCTGAATGATCACGCTAGATATCATGGACTTTGCCTGGTAGCAAAGGTGATACTGTGACAACAGTCTAAGGCAGGCAATGAATCAAAGTCAAAAAGTTATGGTGGTGGCTGGAGTCCAGTTATGGAAAGTATTTTCCCTGCAATTTGATAGGGGCTTTGGTTTTACAGGCTCACCCAGGCTCCAACAGAAGAAAACTTAATTAAGACAGTGGATGCTTAACTAGGAATTGAGCAATGAAAAGGTATACATAACAAGTATTTGTTCCCCATGTTCCCTACTTCACTAATCACTATAGTGTAGGTCTCTAAGTATGCTATCAGGTAACCAAATGACAGCAAATGAGCAATCATGCGTTCAATAAATGCTCAGTTGCTGCTGTTGAGTTATGAATGTAATAATGCCCATTGCAAACAACTTGGGAAAATTTGCACAAAGTACAAACAATATGGATTGATCAAAGCTACTCATCTCTGTTGTGTAGTTGCCTACAATTTGCACATTTGAAATTCATATGCATTTGGTTTCAAAGAAAAAGAAATTTGAATGCATAGACAATATGTGTCTACTTACCAGGTGGTCCTCCTCATGTACTGCTTCCACGAATCACTCCCTGCTTCTCGTCCGCCGCCAGTTGCTTTTTCTCCACCAAAAGCTCCACCGATTTCAGCACCATTAGTGGGTATATTTACATTCACTATACCACAGTCACTACCATGGGGCCTGCATAGGAAGAAGAGCAAGAATAATCACTACCATAGTCACTTCCTGTCCTATGGCCTGAGACATGGCAGTGAGAATCTGGAAATGGCTGTAACCATCTTTGAGGAGGGAAAACGATGCATTTATGGTACAGGGGGGATAAGAAAAATGACACCTGGGGGAAGTCCAGTAGGGTTAAATCGATTTATGATTCTCTTAGTACTGAAAGTGATAAATATAAAATATCATCTAAAAAGAAATTTTATAAACTAACATATACGATGCACAGATACTGAAAGAATAGGCTAAAAGCCTAAACATAGTTGAAATGTTGAACTTGATCATATCTCAGTGTGATTCATAACATGAAAACAGAGATACCAAATTTCCCTAAGAAAAAGCATACAAGTCATCATCCTTCAGCAAAAGTTTAGAAAATAGGATAGAATGCTACATATAAGCAGGGCATGGAGCTCCGTTGCAGGCAAGGTGGTCCTTTGGATTTGGTACATACTCCCTCTGGTCACAAAAATCATTTTAGGATGCGTGCAATCAACACAAGGTAACTTTGACCATAATTATTGTTTAGAACACATATTTTGGATATATGAAAATAGCATGGCCAAGTTTGTCTTAACAAAAGCTTTCATAATATATAGTGTAACTTGTTTTGAATTTATACAAGACTACAAGATAATTGAGTAATTAAAGTTATGTCATGTTAACTTTGAAATGTCAAAAACAACTTTTTGAGACCAGAGGAAGTAACAAGCAAGTGTCGCTGACTGGCTCTGGCTGCATCAGTGCTAGAACTTACCCAATCCACTTGAAAATGATATCTGGTCTCCGTGTAAATATGGAACTGCTCAATCCTTGAGAAACAGAATTGTTGATTTCAATTGCTTCCTTCAGAGTCTGCAGGGAATGACAAATAGGAAAATTATATGTAAAATGATAATGATCTTGTGCAACAGTGTACGACTGACACTAAATATTACAGATTAATAACACAAATGCAAGGTACTGGAATATTAGCTACCTGAAATTTCATGACATAAAGAACAGGACCAAAAAGTTCTTCTCTCACAACTGGTGCAGAGGATGAAATTTCCACAATTGTTGGTTGAACAAAATTTCCCTCTGACTCAATGGCAGATCCTCCATAAAGAATTTTTCCTCCCTGCAAGTTAGGATGGTAGTCAAATCAGGCTATTAGAACTTCATTGCTTACAAAAAGTTATCTTTGTGCAATGATTTCACTCACAAATTACTGGCAATGTGCCTGTGTGTTGCAATGGAATTGATTTTCCTTAAACATGCTGAACTAATAACTTTTCCAGTAACATGGCTTTTTAAATTGTGTGTTCAAGATTCAAAATCCACGTATGAAAATACTCTCCATTCATAAATACGAAGTTGGAGAAAGTGTGCAATCAAACATCTTTAACTTTGACTTGAAATATATTCAGATCTATTTATATTGGAGGAAGGAGGTGTAGAAAGGATCACCACCACCACCAACTCAAGCATTTTAGGTAGGGCAGATGTAATGCTTAGATTTTTAATATAAGTATATATCAATACAAAAGCAATGTTACTACATCAATAAGCATTATGCAAATATCACCTGAGATCTGATTGTTTGGATTCCTTTCAAAAAGGCTTCTCTTGAAGCAGAGGTGTGTAATGGTCCCAGTAAGGTACCAGTCTCCAAAGGATCCCCAAGTCGGACTTGTTTATAAACCTCAACAAGTTGAGCAAGAAATGTTTGATATATGCTTTCATGAAGAAGCTGTAGTAACAAAACAAAAGCACTTAGAACAATCATGTACCAGCGATAGGGGCAGATAAAAAATAAATATGTATATTACCAGCCTACGACATGTAGTGCAGCGTTGCCCTGCTGTACCAACAGCAGCAAACAACACAGAACGAACAGCCAACTGAATGTCAGCATCATCCATAACAATAATGGCATTGTTCCCACTAAGTTCAAGAAGGCATTTGCCAAACCTCGCATTCACATGCTGCTGAACCATTAGACCAACCTGCATTGAGCAATCAGAGTTACAAATTTTACAGTAGATCAGAACAGTTCAGTAGATATGTAATTGGCAAATACTTGAAAAAAATCTTACAAGAAAAAGGGCATCAAACAGAATACAGAAATAGGAGATGTAAGGGAGATCATTAGATCAAAATGGATCTGGATCAGGCATCAGGGCATTCTGAATTTCTGATGCCATTGTTCATAAAACAAGAAATCTAGCCATAAAAGGTTAAACTTTATGGTTGCACAAAAACATGCAAGTAGCAGTTTGCTGAAAGTTGTCTACCTTTGTGCTTCCTGTGAATGAAACCAAAGGTATCCTTGTGTCAAGAGCGATTGCTTGGCCAATGTCAGCACCACCACAAAAGGCTGTGAAAATTGCGCCTGGCAAGTTGTTTTTCTCCAATACACCAGCCAATATTTTAGTCATTGCAATAGTGATCAACGGAGTAGTTGGAGCACCTTTCCTGCAATTATTAGAGCATAGTTATGAAAAAGGAAATGTCACAAAAATGAATGCAAGAAGGATAAACATTACAAATATTGAATTCTGGAACATTCAGCTAATGATATGTTTATAAAATACATCTGCCATCAAGTAAGAGCATGAACTTATCCATAATACAAGTAAAATAAGGTACAGTGACAACATATAGTAGGAGTGTAGGACAGTACTATCTGTTTATCAAAAAGTAGGGATGAAAACGGAGCAGAAAGTTTCTGTCTGTTCCAGAAAAAAAGGAAACGGATAGGGTTATATGGAAACGGAAACAGAAATAGAATATCATAGAACAGAAAAGGAAACAATTTTTTTATCTCAAAATGGAAGCGGAAACGGAACATTCTGCATAATACAAACGGAAAGTTTCCGTTTTCACTATTTCTTTACTGCACCATATAAAATACTAGCTATTGCTTGTACATTATGTGAAACTTTGAACTATTGTATATTCGTGAAATATTGAACCATTTAAATTAAATTAATATATAATTGCTTGCTATAAACTAAATAGTATATGTTCATTTGAACCGAAGCTTTCTATAAATCCTATTTTTTTTTACTTTATTATATATGTTTATCATTTATCAATATGTATGCAAATAGAATATCTTTATTTGTTTGCCGTACTTTTTCCACATATCAAGGGTTTTTTGTATTCCAATAGATATTTGGTTTCGTATTTGTATCCTCCTTATTCGATCCGTATTTGTTTCTCATACTATTCGTTTTCGCATCCGTTTTTGGGGCGTGTTCGTTTCCGTTACAAAATATGGAAAAGGATATGATAACACTCATTTTTGTCCGTTTCCGCTCTATTTTCATCCCTATCAAAAATTAAATAGTTCTTACCAGACAACACAGTTTCCGCAGACCAAAGCTATGCAAGCATTCCAACCTAAAGCAGGGCAGAGAGAGATAATTGATGTATTAGTTTGCTCAAAATTACATGAATTTGACCATGTGACAAACATAGTCAGCACTCAGAAACATGGCATTTAAAATGAGTAAAACATACCACATATGTCATGGGCTATGGGCTAGGGCTACCAAGCGCAGGCCCAGCCTTGTAAACAGTACCACGTGGTACTGTTCACAGTGCTGGGCCTGCACTCTAACAGGTTAATGGATAGAGTCCTAGAGTCGTAATGGATTAGGTGAGTCATAATGGATTAGGTTAGTTATTCCTTTAGTAGGCTCTATAAATAGAGTTGTATTTATCAAGGAATCAATGAAGAAAGAAGAAGTCTAGTCTCCCGTCTCAATGTTTTTCTCCCCAACCTAAGTCTACCTCTCATCCCTAACAGCCGATGCCGCTCGGCTATCCTCCCGATGGTATTTATCCCATCATGGATCCAAACCATGACAACATATCTTTTATAGAGTAAACAAAAGGGTGAGCAGGTAAATTGCCACCTTGAAGATTATGCATTGGATTATACTACCTCTGTTTCACATTGTAAGAAGTTTGACTTCAAAGTCAAACTCTTCAACTTTGACCAAGTTTAACTAAAAATATATTACTATTTACAATATCAAATAAATACACTATTAGAATGTATTTAATGGTCGATTTAATGAAACTAATTTGATGTTATAATTGTTGATATATTTTTTATATAATTAGTCAAATTTAAAGAAGTTTGAATTTAAACAAAGTCAAACGACTTACAATATATAACGGACAGAGTAACAACAAACTTTCAACAGTTAAAGTTCTTGTCAATACACAATCCCTACAACAAGAGTACCAAAATGCAACCTACAGGGAGTTGCAGTGCACTAAGTTGCTTGTCACAGATTATATTCTAGAAAAAAATATGACACGGACATTACCAAGCACAGCACAAGGAAAATTGAATGCAGTGATAACACCAACAACTCCAAGAGGATTCCACACCTATTCAAATAAGTGTTAGTGATTAGCTTCTTCCATTATGATACCTGAGAATGGAGACATGAGACACTAATATTTGATTAACTGGTTTTTGCCTACCTCCATCATCATATGATTTGGACCTGGGAAAATGCAAACGATTGTATTAGCAAATCTTCTGGTATACTTAATAAACTGCATCGATGAATCAATACCCGATAAATATATGAATAGTGTCATGTGTAGAGTACTGTTCACACACGTGAACGTACTACCCCTCACGGAACTGTTCACGCAGATGATAAGAGGTTACAAATTGTTCTACAATTGGCAACACTAGCATAGTTGTTACGGCGACGCGGCGAAGCGCGACGACCTACCACCTTCACAATATTACAACACTTATGACGCGCGGCGTGGCGTCGCCATAGACACATCGACGTAGCGAGCAATCAAATATATTAGGACCACTAGGGCATGTAAATGCAAAGTTGATAGCAATACAAATGTAGCACAAGAATCATATTTTAGGATTTATTACATTAAAATAGCAATACAAATATAGTATAAAAGATATAAAACTATCTTATCTTTAAAAGTTTTGAATTCCTCATCTATTAAAAATCATTTAAAGTAAATTATGAAGAGTGACTTTCCTTCTTTTTACCATATATTAAAAATCATTTAAAGCAAATTATAAAAAATAACTTTCCTTTTTTTCTCTTTCCTTCTTTTTCTCTTTCCTTCTCTTCCTCTTCTCTTTCCTTTTTATCTCTTTCCTTCTCTTCCTCTACTCTTTCCTTTTTATCTCTTTCCTTCTCTTCCTCTTTCCTTCTCTAGTTCTCTTCCTCATCTAAGCTCCAGCCAACGCCAACCTGACGCTGCCTCGCTGCGACGCCGCCCCGCACTGCGCCCTCACTGCGAGTCTGGGACACCACACCCTCGCCGCGCCCTCGCTGGAGCAGATCCAAAGGCTGGAACGTTCACGGCAGCGGCGGCGTGGAGTCTAGAACAGGGCGCTATGCTGCGGAAGGGGATGAGAATGGAAGATGTACTGCGGCGGCTAGGGTTTTGGGATAGAAGTGGGCGCCAACAGAAAATTTTTTACAGCTCTCTCCCTCTGTATGGCGAGCGCCATAGCCGTGGCGGGGGCCACGCTGGAGCAGATCCAAAGGCTGGAACGTTCACGGCAGCGGCGGCGTGGAGTCTAGAACAGGGCGCTATGCTGCGGAGGGGGATGAGAATGGGAGATGTACTGCGGCGGCTAGGGTTTTGGGATAGAAGTGAGCGCGAACAGAAAAAATTTCACAGCTCTCTCTCTGTATGGCGAGCGCCATAGCCATGGCGGGCACCACGCGACGCCACAATGGCGCCACGCGCCTGTGGCGCCCGCCACAGACCCTCAAGCGCTATGGCGAGATATGGCGAATAGCAAATTTCCGCCACGACGATATGGCGACAACATGGCGACGCCATAACAACTATGATTTCGCTTAATACTGGAGTCAAGAGTCCTCAGGTAGTTTGCATCTGAAATTAGTGAATCACCATATTGTAATATTGCTACAAAAACATGAGTATGACTTATCGCAATCAGAAATTATCTGCTCAACAACAGAAACATTAACCATCCATTTAAATGCAAAGGAACCGAGGATTAC
>KE373185.1:139709-161107 GCA_000418225.1 Zizania latifolia
AGAGGCCTTCGTGGATGTCGCGAAGCAAGTCATGGCCTTCGTTTTTTGGAATGCATCGCAGCAATGGTGAACAAACATCGGATTTGTACAATAAACCCTCTATGATATGGTAATTGTGGACCCTGTGCTTCAGCATAGCGAGCTCAGAGCCTTTAGGGAGTGTGCCTTCGTTCTAGAGCATGGAGTACAAAGCACTTCAGCCGATGATGACTTCGATGTGGACGGGGTACAAAGCTCTTCGTAGAATGCTCTAGCAGGGAGTTCTTGGCCTCCGACGGCTGTTTTAGCGAGGGCGTCTGCATATTGATTTTCGCCCCTTGGGATACTTCTGATAGTAATCCCCTTGAATGCGAGCTCCGCCTTGCGCACCTCTGACAGGTACTGAGCGAGGTCTAGATGCCGGACCTGGAAGCTTTTATCTACGTGCCCAGCGATAATCTAGGAGTCAATTTTTACAAGTACTCTGGCAGCGCATAGAGCTTGTGCTTTTTGGAGGCCTAACAGGATGCCTTCGTACTCGGAAACGTTATTTGTAACTTTAAAGTTTAATCTAACAGAATACAAGGCCTTTTGGCCGGAGGGAGAAATTATTACAACTCCCGCACCTGCACCAGAGGCCTGATAGGCTCCGTCAGAATAGATAGTCCAAATACCTTCGCTAGGTGCTTCGGGGGACCGGATTGCCTGAGGGGTCCACTACGCGACGAAGTCTGCAGCCACTTAGGACTTGATCGTTGTGCGTGTGGTAAAAGCTATTCTGAAGGGAGCTAGCTCGACCGCCCACTTCCCAACTCTTCCAGTAGAGTCCCTGTTTTGGAGCATGTCTTTGAGTGGGTAAGATGTCGGCACAATAATATTGTGTGCGAGAAAATGATGCCTTAACTTCCTTGAAGCCATAACAAGGGAGTAGGCGATTTTTTTGAGCTCGGTGTACCTCGTTTTGGCTCCGGAGAGGGCCTTAGAAACAAAATAAATTAGTCTCTAAGCTAACTTCCCTTCGAAGTTTGCCTCACGAACAAGGACTGCGCTGACGGCGGAGGCCGTCGCTACGAGGTATAGCAACAATGTTTCTTCTAGAAGCGGAGTCGTGAGGGTCGCTAGATCAGCGAGGTATTCTTTGATGTTGTCGAAGCTCTTCTGGTATTCCGGCGTCCATGCGAAGCTGTCTGAGCCCCTCAACGCCTTGAATATTGGCAGACTTCGTTTAGCGGAGCGCGCGAGGAAGCGGCTGAGAGCTGCGAGGCGACCTACAAGCTTTTGGACTTCTTTCAAATTTTTAGGTAGAGTCATGCGTTGTAGTGCGTTGATCTAGGTGGGGCTAGCTTTGATACCTCGACTTGAAACCAGATACCCTAGCAACTTACCGGCACGAGCCCCAAAGATACATTTTTTGGGGTTCAAACGGATCCCTACCGCTCAGAGACTTTCGAAGGTCTCCGCTATGCTCGTGCTTTTTTGCACTTTTTATTATAATATCGTCCATGTAGGCCTCAACATTTCGTCCTATCTGGTGGCCGAGGGCCTTAGCAATTAGCCTAAAGAAAGTTGTCCCGGTATTTCTTAAACCAAAGGGCATTCGTACATAGCAATAGGCTCCCAAAGGAGTAACAAAGCTAGTCTTTTATTCGTCTTCGCGTTTCAACCACACTTGATGATACCCGGAGTAGGCATCGAGGAAACTTAGTAGCTCAGAGCCTGCAGTGGAGTTGACCAGTTGATCAATATGAGGCATCAGGTAGGGGTCACGAGGACATGCTTTATTCAACGAAGTGAAGTCAATACACGTGCGCTACTTTCCTGTGTTCTTTTTCTTTACAAAAATAGGGTTCGACAGCCACTCCGTATGGCTGACTTCCCGTATAACCCCTGCTCGAAGCATCTTCTCTACTTCGGTCTTCGTCAGGTTCACGCGCTCGGCTGACAACTTCCACATCCCCTGGCGCACTGGCCTCGCCCTGGGGTTCACCAGTAGGGAGTGCTCGATGACGCTCCGGTCAACCCTTGGGATATCTTCGTCTAACCACACGAAGACGTCGAGGTTGCTTTGAATCATCTCTTCAAGTGAAGCCATATCTTCCAGGGCCAGACCCCCTCCGAATTGGATGGGGTACTCAAGGCCCCTTCGACGAGAATCTTGGTTAGTACCTCTCCGTTAGGACGAGGCTTGATCGCAGGGCCTTTTCTGGAGCCGAGGTGTTGGCTTGCTACCTCTGGCTGGAACTACACATTATGTACCTGATGAGGCTCGAAGGAGACAGCGTGGCCATACTCCACCCTTCACGTCACACTTTGGTCGCCTAGCACCGTGAGCACTCCCCCCTGTGTGAGCAACTTTATGCAGAGGTAGTTGTGGTGCGCTATGGCTCTGAACTGATTCAACGTCCCTCTCCTGAAGATGGTATTGTAGGCGTACGGGGCGTCGACAACGTCGAAGATGACCTCTTTCGACCTCGCTAGGGTACCTTCACCGAAGGTGACTTCGAGGCCGATCTGGCCTATTGCTTCGAGGGGTGGCCCAGTGAAGCCCTGCAAGGGCCTCGAAGCTGAAAGGAGATGTTTACGTGGGATACACAGATGGTCGAAGGTATGAGCAAAGATGATATCCGCCGAGCTCCCTCCGTCAATGAGTACTCGGCGCACTTCAGTGCCTTCTATGTCGGTGGAGATGACGAGGAGATCCGCATGCAGGAACTTGACTCTAACGACATCTTCGGCCAAAAAAGAGATGGGCACATGAACCCACTCCAGTGCGGAGGCTGATGCCGAGGTTCCAATATGCCCTACCTCGCGAACATAATCCTGCCGTTGTCGCTTGGACAAATTTCCTAGGGCTCTGCCACCTGAGATAGGTAAAACTACCATCTTCTGAGTTCCGGGCCCGTCTTCAACCTTTGGGGTGGCATCAAATTTGTCACTGGAATTTGGGGGGCTTCATTAGCCTCGGCACGGCCTACAGCCTGGACGTGCTCGAGGCACGTAGCTTCGGGCGCTCGATCCATGGTCCCTCAGCCATTAGTTCGCTCGAGGTACTCCCCTCGCAAGGCCAGTATAGCCTTACAAGTGTCGGTGTTGTTGCTCCAGTTCTCGCCATAGATGTTGCAGATATAGGACTGGCCCGAGACGAAGGGTCCCACGATCGGCCTCGCTCTGGACCCTCGTCCTCTTCCTCGACCTTGCTGGAATTTCGGAGCCCTTGGCCCGGTAATATTCAGTACTTCGTTACGAAAATGCTTCCGGCTTCGCCTTGATTCAGAAGGCCGGTGTGCTGCATATGCCGGCTTTGGGGGCTCGGGGCCTGGACTTCAGGGACTTAGGCTTGGGCGATGGCGGTAGTTCTTTGAAGCTAGCCTTCCTCAGAGCGAGCATACTCTTCGAAGTACGTCATGAGCTAGGCCACCAAAGATATAGGCTTCCTATGAAGCTTATTTAGGAGGCCCGGATTGGTTACCCCTTCGAGCGTAGCGTCAACCACCGATGACGTGAAAAGTCCTTTTATCTGAGACTTCATAAAGGTGAAACGCTACGAATATTACCGCAGTGTCTCTCCGGGTTGCTGATTTACTTGGAATAGGCTTCCGGTTGATATGAGCACCACAAAGGTCCCTTGAAAATTATTCATGAACTTCTTTGCGCAGGTGCTTCCATGACCTTACGGACCCAGGCTTCAGGGACTAGAACCATTGAAGGGCTATCCTTTCAAGGGCTAAAGGGAAGCACTTCGCCATGGTGTTCCTTTCGCCTCCGCTGGCTTCAATAGCGAGGGAGTATGAGCGGGCGAATTCGTCGGGGTCTGAGTCTCCAGAGTACTTGGGCAGCTTCGCCGCTCGGAACTTCGAGTGAAAGCGTACCATCTGCAAATCTGGATTGAGCGGTGACCCTTCGTCGAAGGAGGCGTTTTGCCTCCGCTCCTGGGGCTCCTGCTCGCCATGGTCGCTTACAGTGACAATGACCGGCGCCCTTGGAGGGTCTTCGATAGTGCGGATCTGGCTGGCTGCATTTTGCCGCCACCTCATCACTTCAGCTTTGAGCAAGGCCAGCTTGGAGGCCTGCGCATCACCAGCGGCCCCGCTCCCTCCAGAGTCTGGCCCTAGGTCTTGTGACCAAAAATAGTCGGTCCACAGCATTCTCGGGGGTGAAGGCCTCGTGCTTTGAGGCCCTGCGACCCCTGGTGGGGCGAATGCGAAGGGTACCGTAGCTGGGCCTCCGAGCGCGAGGTTGTTAACCAAAGGGGGGACCAAGGTGTGCTCCCCAGCCCTAGGAAAGGTACCCTTCGTGGCCTGCTCCACAACATCCGGGAGGACATTGCGTCGTGGAGGCCAGCGGTGGGCTCCGCAAGCCTTGAGCCTAAAGCCACCGTTGGGGTCCCTCTAGATCTGGCAGGTCTCACGCACCGGACTCAGGAGGCAAAACCTCTTGGTGCATCGAGGCCTGTGCTACTCGAAGGGACCTCCGAGTAGGGGCTGCGCTCTTGCTTTTCTTCAGAGGCATGGCCCGGGACGAAGGTTGGTGGTAGAGAGGCTAGTCTTAAACTAGGGTCCCCACAGACTGCGCCAACTGTTGGCGTAATTCTGAACTACGTAACATATTTAACTATTTAAGAACCTCAAAGGATTCAAAGTGTTTGCTAAGGTTCAAACAATGCTCTAGGCCTCCGAATGGATAATAACCTTAGAACAAGAGTTGTATTGATTACTACTCTCAGAGTTTGATCCCCTCTACCCCACAAAGGGAAGGGTATTTATAGGCACAATTACTACAGGGTATTACGAAGTTACCTCCTACACCCAACCAACTATTACAGTGTGAACAGTGAATTTATATAGGGGTAGTTTAGTAACCCTCCGTGTGAACGGACCCAAACACATATCTTGTCGGAGGGGAGAAGAAAACCATGGTTTCGAGGTCACCGTCAGGCGATCTTGGATGCTCCGCACCATGCAGGACGAAGGGGGCTTCGGCCTGCCAAGGGGCTTCGAAATAGCCTTTAACGAGGCGTCGGCTTGCTCCTCCGAAGGGGGCTTCGCAGCTGCTGTTATTAGAGCCCTGTTAGGTTAAAGTAATTTTCCCTAATAGGTAACCTCCTGAAAATCCTCGTATTGCATCCCGTCACATGGCTTTCAATCAAAGCCGGACCTGTGTGGCCTTTTTTAAAAACTATCTAAAACTAAAATACAGAGATGTTGATATTTATCAGTTCCTGATGAAGAAAGTGTAGGATGCTAGAATTTTGGGTTAGGCCCACTTTAATATTTCAGAAATTCTAAATAAAATCTTAAAGGTCCATGTCATGCAAGAGGATAGTAGAAACGTTTAGTTCTATATCGCTAGTGTAGGTGGAGGATGATCAACTTATATAGTGAGGTTGTCTCCATACCACTAAGCTATGTGCATGGCGGAGAGAAAGGAATTCCACACGTGCGCTCGCTAGCCTCGCTGGGCTCGGGCACAGGGCGGGGCTGGGGCTTTGCGGGCGCGTGGCTCCTGCGTGAATGGTCCGCCGAAATCCGGCTCCTTGCCTTGCGGGGACGCAACCTTCTTTTACTGTTCTGATTTTTTGAAATTGGCAAGCCCGGGATATGGAAACCAAATCGGTTGAGATCACGATCGCAACACGAGATCGAGCGGGCTCTCATATATATACCCGACTTGTAGCCTCCAAAAATCAGATCGTAACAGATTAGATCAGAACAAACCGAGCTAGAGTTTTTGGTTCTTCTCTCTGCTGCGCCGCCGTCGTAGCCTTCTCCATCCCGTCACTGACGTGCACTGACGAATGGGAGAGCAGGTCTCCGGAACCTGTCGCCCTTGTGATCCTTTATCGGGAGAAGGCGAATAAGGTTTTTGGAAAGCGCTCCACATGATTGCTCATGTCCATCATCACGGCGCGCCTTCCATCTACGTCGACTGTCGGTAGTCGTCGGATACTGCGATCTGACACCAACAGGAGCAGTTCTGCACCGGCTGTGGCATCCTCTTCTGCTACCGTACAGTACGTGTGTTACGTTTTAATATGGTTCTTAATCATATTTTACGAGATCATGATTATCATGTTCATGTTTATTAGTATGTTAGATGTGTTCATGCTAGTTTTTGTGGATGTTATGTTTTTTAATTCAGAAATTAGTAGTGTAATTGTCTAATTATCCAATGTAGGACGATTAAACTGGAATATATAGGGACTAAACATGATCAAAAGTTTCTTTCAGTATTAAACAAGGATAATTTACATAGATGCTTGGTCAAGAACTCAGGATGCTTGGTGTGCAAACACTTTGCAATCGTGTGTTGCCACCCCCCGGACTGCGCTGTGCCGCGACGACGACGGGGGCGGATCGGCGGAGGACGGGCCAGCAGCTGGCCGGCAAGTTGTCGCGGTCATCGGTCAAGGCCGGTCAGGAAGACAACTTTATGGAGAAAAAGATCACCACTGCCCGGAGTAGGGCTTCGCAACTTCTCGAGAGAAGCTGCGTGCGCTGTGTGCGTTCGTCTACGCTTGCGTCTTCTTTCTGAAATATCTAACTCTGTACCAGCTACATTATTCGCCGTGGTGATTAGTGTGAGTAACGTGCGCTTCTAAGGACGAACTAGTGAGCACTTCATCATGTTTTGTTGCGTCCTGTTCGTTCAGAATTTTAACTGCCGTACGAATTCTGATTTCTGAGTGTTCTTTTATTTCTATAAGCAAGGACGCATCTCTGATTATTGCCCAATCAGTGGGCACGGAAACCAGAAACACGAGGGCTGTTTGTTTCTTGATAGTGACAGGTGCTGGTCAGTCCACGTTTCAAATGGAAGTACGGAACGGTCAGTCCAGTTGCACTGGTCAGCAGGAGTAGGTATGTGTTCATAGTGTGTTTTTTCTCGCTGATGCTCGAGCAATTCCCCTCGCATTTCAGTGGCTGACGCCACCACACAAGTCAACCTGCAGGTCCTCACGGGTTAGTTCACACATCAAACAGCAAAGGGCCAATTTTCATTTCACAAAAACAGAATCAAGTTGACGATCGTGTTCGTTTTGAACATTTTTCTGAAGACTTGCGTCGGAATATGATATCGACCAGAAACTTCTTCTAACGACCATTTCAGTCGATGCCAAGTTAGTGGCATAAGAGCATACCTGTTCAAAAGAGAATATGGTCAGATGAATGATATATGAAGCTGAGCTTATGACAACTATTTAAGAGATTAAATAAATAAATTTAATGTTAAAAATTGATAAACAATTTTAAAACAATTTTTTTTACAATTTTCATATAGAAAGCTTAAAAAATATACCGTTTATGAGGTTGGAAACGTATCCTCTTATAAGCTATAAGCAATAAGGGTTTTTCTAGTGTTTTACTTTTAAGTATAGCTAGTATTCTCAGTTCACCTGTCTATTCAACAAATAAATGGAAGTTCTATCTATCAATATTTATGGTCTTGGACCGTCAATAATGATTTTTCCTTAGAATTTGGATACTTAATCGACCCGCTTACTTCTATTATGTTAATACTAATTACTACTGTAGGAATTCTGGTTCTTATTTATAGTGACGAATATTTGAGATTTTTTGTTTATATAAGTTTTTTCAATACGTCATGTTGGGATTGGTTACTAGTTCCAATTTGATACAAATTTATTTTTTTTGGGAGCTTGTGGGAATGTGTTCCTATTTATTGATGAGTGATTTTACGGTCCTTAAGAAGGTACAGAAGATATCACAATTTTTAGTGTTAGTTGTATTATGCTTATTCAGTCAGGTCAAAGTCAAGCTAGTTCACACCGCCTTCGGTGCCGTTTTCTGCTAATTGCGATGCGTTTTCAGAAAAATGCACTGGTCGCGTTAGCTTCTTTTCGTTTGCTAGGAAACTGACTGCTTGCTTTCTCTATCCAGTAATTCCCCCCTGCTTGCTGTGATTTTTTTCTCCAAAAAATTACTTTCTGTGTCCGATGTTCATACGACAGTGTAATCATCAGAGCTCAGCTGCTGCGTGTCATACGTGACGTCCAAATTAATGGTGCTCCAGCAATAGGAAAGTAGGAAACTCCAATGTCATATTGTCATGTCAGATTTTGGTAGGGCATACCAGGCAAGGGAACAGTACAGACTGCAGTGAGTGGAAGATTTTGAGCAGGCAGAGACAGAACCAGGGCACTGAAAGTCCGATTCATTCTCGGCCTGGAGCTGGAAGTGTGGCTCACGATCCGTCAGTTTTCGTGGCACACCATATCATTTTGCCATTTCGATTGATGATTGATGCCGCTTCCCTCGCTGTGTCGCCATTAAGCGTCTGAAAGATTGATATCACCCAGAAATGTTATGTCACTGTCACACTTTGTCATGAAATGAAATCCTGCAAAGTTCCTTTGATATGATCTAAAGGAGTCCTGAATCCAATTGATGAGAGTAACAACAAAAAAGAAATTTTGGTGCAGATTTGAAACAAGGGTAAATTTATCGTTGATTTGGAAATTGGAACTGCAATATGTCAGAATTTCCTGGAGAGCAGAGGAGGTACTCTGATCAGCAATCTGTCAGAACTTCTTCATCTTTTCCCACGTTTTTCCAGGCAAATGGACGTCGTTGCCATTTCCCTGTCAAGTTTTCTCTTCCAGACTCGCGAGTCGTCTCCGATTTCCCCGTCTTTTCCTACCAAGTGATGCCCCAATTTGCACCTCTCATACCACATCTTCTTCTATAAGTAGGTGGAGCGAGCTCCGGATATCTATCACCGCCTCACCAGCTCAGCACAGGCCAAAAGACAGCAGCCAGCCAGCCACCAAGAGTACGATCTCACAGACCATGGAGCTGCTGCTGCCGCCATGGGCGTCCTTCATCGGCGTCGTGCTCGCCACCGGGCTCTTCCTGAGAGCCGTCTTTGGCCGCGGCCGCCGGGTGTACAACCTTCCGCCGGGGCCTAAGCCGTGGCCGATCATCGGCAACCTAAACCTCATCGGCGCGCTCCCGCACCGCTCCATCCACGAGCTCTCCAAGCGCTACGGCCCGATCATGTCGCTCCGGTTCGGGTCCTTCCCCGTCGTCGTCGGCTCGTCAGTCGACATGGCCAAATTCTTTCTCAAGACCCACGACGTGGTGTTCACCGACAGGCCCAAGACCGCCGCCGGCAAGTACACCACCTACAACTACTCGGACATCACGTGGTCACCCTACGGCGCGTACTGGCGCCAGGCGCGCAAGATGTGCCTCACCGAGCTCTTCAGCGCCAAGCGGCTCGAGTCGTACGAGTACATCCGCGGCGAGGAGGTGCGCGCACTGCTCCACGATCTGCACGGCGCTTCCGGCCGCGTCGTGATGCTCAAGGACTACCTGTCGACGGTGAGCCTAAACGTGATCACGCGAATGGTGCTGGGCAAGAAGTACCTTGACAAGGAGGTGGCCACCAAGGAGGGGAGAAAGGTGACGACGCCGGAGGAGTTCAAGTGGATGCTCGACGAGCTGTTCCTGCTCAACGGCGTGTTAAACATCGGCGACTCCATCCCGTGGCTTGACTGGCTAGACCTGCAGGGGTACATCAAGAGGATGAAGAAGCTCAGCAAGATGTTCGACATGTTCCTCGAACACGTCGTCGACGAGCACAACGAGCGCCACCGCCGAGAGGGGCCGAGCTTCGTGGCGAATGACATGGTGGACGTGCTGCTGCAGATCGCTGACGACCCCAACCTTGAGGTCAAGCTCAAACGGGAAGGTGTCAAGGCTTTCACTCAGGTCAGTCTCTCTACAAGACTACAGCCGCATTTTGATTCCACCGAAAAATAAAATCGTTTTCAGATCAGCTTCAAATCTGTTGTAATTAGTACGTTGTAATAAACTCGATCGAAACCACCTGTTAATCACGTGGTGAATTGATCCACCAATTGCGACATCATCGAGTTGTCAAAAATTGACATCGCTCGTGCATGCAGGACCTGATCGCTGGCGGCACGGAGAGCTCGGCGATGACCGTGGAGTGGGCCATCTCGGAGCTCCTGAAGAAGCCGGAGGTGTTCGCAAAGGCCACCGAGGAGCTGGATCGTGTCATCGGCCGCGGCCGCTGGGTGACGGAGAAGGACATCCCAAGCCTCCCCTACATCGACGCCATCGTGAAGGAGACGATGCGGATGCATCCGGTGGCGCCCATGCTGGTGCCACGCCTGTCCCGCGAGGACGCGACGGTCGCCGGATACGACATCCCTGCCGGAACGCGCGTGCTCGTCAGCGTGTGGTCGATCGGCCGTGACCCGGAGCTGTGGGAATCGCCGGAGGAGTTCATGCCGGAGAGATTCATGGGCAGCAGGATCGACGTGAAGGGGCAGGACTTCGAGCTTCTACCGTTCGGGTCAGGCCGGCGGATGTGCCCGGGCTACAGCCTCGGGCTGAAGGTGATCCAGGTGAGCCTCGCCAACCTCCTGCACGGCTTCGCCTGGAGTCTCCCGGACGGCGTGACGAAGGAGCAGCTGAGCATGGAAGAGATCTTCGGGCTGTCGACGCTGCGCAAGTTCCCGCTCGAGGCTGTCGTCGAGCCCAAGCTCCCGGCTCGCCTTTACTCAGCTGCTTGATCGAAGTGGGTGCGCGCGCGGTGCGACTGAGTACGACTGCTTCCGAGGCAGTCCACTAAGTAAGCTTGCTGTGTTATTGGAGTTGTTAATTATACATCTGTACACATGTGTGCTGTCGTGCTGAGTATGTAGACTCGAGTGGAATAAAGAATAATGCAAGTAAATTATATGCTTGATAAAAATTGAGTTGCCATGCATTCTCTGAGTGTGATGTAGGTATCTTTGCAGCAGTTTCAAATAATCAAAAAAATAATTGGATAAGCAGGATGATAATTGACTGAGTATTAATTATGTGGGGAAGATAGCTGATTCTATGTATTATGCCCCATACGAGAAAATAACGAATGAATTATAAAATAATCATAATCAACGTTTGCACAGAGAATCGGACTAGAGGCACTTATTAGATTCTACGGATGACGTCAGCGATTTGCCCTCAAATCGCCCTTCCCACCACGGCGCCCATCACCCGTCGTCGGACCCATCTCCCTTGTCCGTCTCGTCTCCACTGCTCTGTCAAGCGAACTATGGAATAATGTGAATTTATGTTGTTTGATGTTTTGAGCCTAACAATTTCAGGGTTAGATGTGGAGAAGGTACAAGATGAAAGGACAACATGCTAGAATAGATGGACCGGATCGTGCGGCCGGAGGGCACGGTGATCCTCCGTGATGACGTCGAGGTCCTCCTAAAGGTGCAGATGACTGAGCTCTGATGAAGAGAAGGGAAGCTCTTCAGAAGAGAATGGTTCAGAGGAGTAAAAGGTGAATGAGCAGTAAGCTGGTGTTGTGGTTTGCATTGCAGTCAGATCAGCCGTTGAGGCACAGCCTAGGTGCAGTAGCAAGCATTGTGGTGGGTGAGCATGTGATTATTTTCAGTTCTTGGGAGCATTTTTGAGTGACAGGGAGATCAGGAGATGTGTTCCTTTGTTATGGTTGTCTAGGATGAACAATCTGATCTTCAATAGAAGGAATATTTTGTGAGGAAATATCCTTAGAAGCCTCAGCGTCGCTTGGCTGGGGTTCTAGATCATTGGAAACAGCAAGGAAATATCCTTAGAAGATTGCTTCGAGGCCGGGGAGCAAATAACTCAAGAAATATCAAAATTCAGAAAGAGGATCTCCTTCATAAAATTCAGAACATTGAGTCTAGAGCTGATGTTGGGGAGATTTTCAGCCTAGAGTGGGAAGAGAGATATGAGTTAGAAAAAAATGCTTACTGATATATATCAAAATGAAGCTAGTTTCTGGCAGAAGAGGAGCAGTCAACAATGAACACTTTTGGGGGATGCTAATACTGCTTATTTTCATAGAATGGCCACTTGTAGGAAGAGGGAAGCTGCCATTGCTATGTTGGAAAATGATGGGGTGACCATTACTGATCCTGAAGAGCTGAAATCACACATCTATAGCTACTACAAAAACTTGTTTGGTTTTGAAGAGGCTCCTAAGATTCACTTAGCTCTAGACATGTGGGAAAACAGAAGAAGAGTAAATGAGGGTGAGAATTTAGAATTGACTAGGCCTTTCTCCGGGGATGAGTTGGATAGGGTGATTAAAAGTATGAAAACAGGAACAGCTCCAGGGCATGATGGCTTTTCTGTAATCTTTTACAAAGCCTTTTGGCAGAGGTTAAAGCCACAACTGTTAGAGACGTTGAATGACTTGTATGAAGGTAGATTAAATATTTCTAGGCTTAATTATGGAGAGATTGTACTCATCCCAAAAGTCAAAGATGCTTGTTGTGTTAAACAATTCAGACCAATCTGCCTATTGAATGTGTGTTACAAGATTATCACTAGGGTGTTAACTTACAGACACACTGATGTGACAGATAAAATCATTGATCCTTGTCAATCTACTTTTATTCCGGGTAGAAATATTTTAGAGAGTGTGGTTGTTTTGTATGAAGTTCTTCATGAAGTCAAAATCAAAAGGCAAAGAGGTGTTGTGCTGAAATTAGACTTTGAGAAGACATACGATAAAGTTCAATGGAGTTTTTTGTATGAAGTCCTCAGTAGGAAAGGGTTTAGTGAGGTGTGGGTGAAGTGGATGCAGAAAGTTGTGGAAGGGGGTAGAGTAGCTATTAATATCAATGGTGTAGCTGGAGGGTATTTTAGGACCTATAAAGGTGTTAGACAAGAAGATCTCCTTTCTCTCCTATTGTTTAATCTGGTTGAAGATGCTTTATCTGAGATCCTCTTAAGAGCTAGAGAATCTGGTCACATTAAAGGTTTAGTTCCTCATTTGGTTTCGGGGGGCTGACTCACTTACAATATGCGGATGACACTATTCTTATGATGGAGTTTTCAGAACAAAGTTTTGTTGCTATGAAATTTTTACTTTACTGCTTTGAAGAGATGTCGGGCATAAGAATGTTCCTCCTGATGAGGCTGCAAGAGTGGCTGATCCGTTTAACTGTAAGTTGGGTTCCTTCCCAATCTCTTACCCGAGAATTCTGATCAACAGTGTTAGGCTTACAAAAAATGACTTCAATGGGATTGTCAAAAAGGTTGAAAAGCGGTTGTCTACGTGGAAGTGTGACTACCTTTCTTATGGAGGGAGAACTATTTTAATAAATTCTTGTCTTAGTAGCATATCTATGTATGCTACAGGGTCTTTTTACTTCCTGAAATAATTCATCAGCAGTTTGATAAGTTCCGAGGAAGATTTTTCTGGAATGGTTTGAGCAATAAAAAGAAGTATCATATGGCTAGCTGGAAATCACTTTGCTCGCCGAAGGAGTATGGTGGGTTGGGATTTCTAGACACGAGGGCCATTAACATAGTTCTTTTGAGTAAATGGGTATTTAGATTAGAAAATGGCCATAATGGGTTGTGTTATGAGATCTTTAGACAAAAATATAATATGCAGAAAAGTATCTTTGCGACCCCTCTCAGACAGGGATCCTTTTTCTGGCAGAACCTCCGTAAGATTAAACCATGGGTTCAGATGAATTGCTATTACAAAGTTGGAAGTGGAAGAAACGTGATGTTCTGGCATGATGCTTGGCTGGATGACATCCCCTTGAAAATCAGCTTTTTCCGTTTGTTTGCTATTTGTAGAGTTCCCGATATTTCTGTTGCGGAGGTGTGGGCTGATGATGGGAGTGTCCATTTTAGGAGATCTTTAAATTCGCTGGAAGCTGATAACTGGATGTCTCTTCGTGACCTGCTCCTAAACAAGGAGATTCCTTTGGGTCCGGACCAATTGATTTGGGGTTTGAATAAAAATGGCTTTTCAACTAAATCTCTTTACCGTTTACTAACTTTCAGAGGGGTTGTTGATAGAAATCTAGTGGGTGTTTGGAAATGCTTTGTTCCCTTAAAAGTTAAGGTGTTTATGTGGCTTGTGTTCAAAGGCAAGATTCAAGTTGGTGATCAACTGCGCAAGAGGAATTGGCCGGGCAATCCGAACTGTAAATTGTGCGGTCAATTGGAAACGGTGGACCACTTGATGTTTCAGTGTCTCCCCTCGCGCTTTATCTGGTCCTTTGTTCATGATTCACTTAATTGGAGTAGAACTCCTCAAGATACCTCCGATGTGGTTGAAATTTTGAATGCTTGCATAAGCTGGAAGAAAAGGCTCCTGATGATGAGCGTTGTGGCTGCGGGGGCCTGGTCCATTTGGCTGTTCAGAAACGATTTTGTTTTTAAGAATGACCTGCCTTCTAACGTGATATCCCTGATTTACAAACTATCATCCTTCTTATCCCAGTGGATGGCGATGGTCCTAGCACGCCAAAAGGAGGCTGCTTCAAGTTATCAAAGATCGCTCCATGCAAACTTCCTAAAGATGACAAGAATCGGAAGGGAAAGAAGCGTCTGAGGTCCACCAAGAAGTGATTGAGGTGCTGCAACTTTCGCAATCAGCGTTTTTGGTTTTTTGTTTGGCCCGGGTCGTTGGCAATCTTTTGGTCTTTGCTGGAAATTCGGTGGCGTAGCTGTATCCTGGCTCTTGTCTAGCTGTTCTGGTGATGTTGAATGAGGGCTTTCTCATGTTAGCTGGCTGAAAAACTGTGTCTTTCGCTTTGGTTGGTATGGAACCTGTTCGGTCACTTGTGCGTTTGTGAGGGCTGTGGTCATTTTGTGTTGTTTGGCCACTCTGTAAGCTGTCTGTAAAGCTGGTCTCTTTTGATGGCTTTATTTCGGGCACAGGTTGCCTTTTTCAAAAAAAATATTTTGTGAGGAGGTGAATGTTGATTTATGTCCATGATTGTAATATGTGCATTTTATACAAATATACGAAAGTATATAAACACTTTAAAATTCAAACTTACCACTTGTAATGAAGGTATGACATATGAAGGAGTAAAAAGAACCTCAGGGCATTCACATCTGTTCACTGTTAAAATAGGATAATCAGTCTCAATAATTAGTTTTGTCAAAACGGTGCAGATTATTCAACTAGCAAATTACTCAAACAGCTGAATTATCTAATAATCATGATTATGCTATAAGTTATGTGACTGATTATGATTATTATTTAAGCTCACTTTCATTTTTTCTGTTTTGCACATGATTCATTTCCACTTTAAACAGTTTAAACAGAAGATAACAATAAGATATACTAAAATGGGCCGCAGTAGAAGATTGGTTTTACATTGTGAAATGACAAAAGAACAACGATTTAGTTTTTTCTTTCAAAGAAAACAGTGATAACACATGTACGAAAGGCCAGTTTTCGCCAGACCACTTAAATGACCCGTTTGATTTTTCTGTTTTTGCCGGGCCGGCACAAAGAAAGAGAAGTATTGGTAGTAAAAGCTATTACGATTGTTTGAAATGGAATCAACAAATATAATTTTATCACAGAAAAATATTTAAATTGTACTACTATATTTTAGTCGGGTCATAATTTTATCACAGAAGACCGTCTTTCATATTTGAAATTTTAGTAATTTGAATTTAGTTGTCGATTTTAGTCGATGGTATGAGAAATTATTGCAATAATTGTGTGGCATTTCTACCAATTTTTGTATGTATATAATGGATTTGTGGTGTTATAAAAATTTAGAGCGTGAAGTGAAGTACGCATGCCCACCCAAAAATTCCTGGCGATGCCAATCTGAATTCACGTATTAGGTGCAGTGGACATCAATAGTGACATAAAAGGCTTATTTTTAAAAGCAACTTGTTAAATTTAATTAAAAATGTTTTAAAATATGAAAATACTATCCTTTTTCGTGGTACTCGCTCGCTCGATAATCCTGCATTGCTCCTGGCTCCAACCAGCACCAGACAATCAAACAGCCAGCTTGATCATAATCAGAGACCGCAGAGTTGCAGATTAGGCTTTGCACAGACAGCACACAAATCCTTTGTCTCCATGCTCAGAAACATCCATGTGAGGCGTTTGTTCCGGGCTGTATGTTGTTGCTGACTAAAAGTTTGCAAACCAAACCAAAATCCCGACTCATTCATGTGAAATGTGTCAGAAATGTGGCCTGCCATACAGGTCCTTCGAGCATTTCAAACTGCAACACTCTAAATTCAATCATCCATATCTCTATATAAAGGGTTGTTCATAAAGATTCTCTTTTCATATCTTTTTTACTACTATATTTTAGTGATTTTGTATAACCAACAATTTGAAACAACTATATTTTTAACAGCTGTTTTTTAAACAACTGTATTTTTAGCAATTATATTTCTAACGGCTACATGCCACCCTCTTTAACTGACAATGGTTGCTTCTTAATTTGCGTTAAAATCTTGAATGTCTTCTTAATTTGTGATATTATTTTAACTTATATGCTCAACCGGTCTACATACCAATCTATTGAAGCACATATAACCACAGTAAAAACAACAACAAATTAGAATACATAAAGCCATGACAAACTCCCTGATATGGAAGACTACTTGAATAGATGAAATGGAAGGAAGGAAAAGACAGAAGTAACGCCAAAGTGAAATTAGACAGCTAAACTGATGTCATATTTGGTGTGACTGCTTATCTTATATTTGTATTTTTAATCTATCAACGTATAGATATATTGTATGCAGTATGCTGCAAAAGAGCTTCGGATTGAAGAGCTCAAGAGCCTAGCTCCCAACATGTTGGCTTGGATTCGACGAACAATGCGAACATTTGTTTTTGGCGAAGTTACAAAAACGAACACCACACAAAAACAATATCTCATACAGAACGATCGATGGCGAGTAAAATTTAGAGAAGTGACTCATCGGAGAGCTATCTAGATCGGGTCAAAACGTAACTTAGGTAACTTGATGTTCTAATAAAAGTTATTAATTGGTGCAAGTTTTACTACGTCCATATGGTTGATGCGTGAGTGATGGAGGACGAGACAGAGATGGAGCCGATGGGGGCACGGGTAGTCAGAGGATAGACCCACCACTCCAAGCGTGCGAGAATTATTGGATGGCGCTATTTTGCCATGTGCAACGATGCCACGTCAGATGATTTTCGTGCTCACGATGGAGTGGCTGATAATGTGACTCTTAGAGTTGCTCTTCGAGTATTATAAGAGATTCTCTATATGCCTATCTAAATTTAAATTTATGTATTTTGATAAAAATATAAAGCACCAACAGTCCTCTAAATATGTCTCTTTCTTAATCTATCATCTAGATCATCTCTAATCTCTCTCAAATGTAGAATTAACATACTCAATCCTTATTTTCATTCGCGCCTCTAATCTCTCTCAAATGAGTCCCTTTTACAGTAAAATCTCATTTGAAGTCTTTTTTTTTTTCTGTTGTATTACTTTAATATTGCCATCACTGTACCACGTTTCATTTTCTATTTTTGCATGATTTAAGAAATAAGGGTCAAGATTATAGAGAAATTGTTGTAGATTGATTAATTTTTAGGTAGAGATAGAGTTTTGGATGATCTCTATATGAAATTTACGGAATCAAATTTATGGGATCTCTTAGATATGCTCTTAGGTACGTTAAAATTTACTACTCACCCAGTTAAAAAAAACTTTATTTTTAAGATAAAATTGATAAATTAGTAAATTAAGAGAGTAAAAAGCAAAATATTTCTTATTTATTAAAATAGTACTGTGACGAGAGGTATTGAGCTAATAAAAAAATTTGATTTGCAAATCAATCATAGGTAAAGAGAGGTAGAAATAACATTTTTTATAAATCTAAGTATTAAGTATTAGACAAGTGTTTGGCAAAACTTATTTGATAGTACGTCTGCTACAAATGGTTGTGCACAGTTTATGTACGTGGCATAAGTTGAATCGTGATAAGATTAGCCGACAAGTAAACCGCCCCTCCCTTTCACGTCCATGTACGATGCTGCTACTGCTGTTGTTTAACGGTCAGGTAGAGGTTGTCGCACGCGTCCGGCCAATTACACTATTAAATGGCGATTGTGATTGCTGAGGCACCATTCAATCTCCAACAGAGACTTTAGAGTTTAGGGCTGGTGTTGCGTAAGGTCTTCTACGGTCCTCGGAAGGTAGAAGACGTACCAATAGTGATTGGTTGAGCTTTTATGGCCAGTTATTTTCCAATGCTAATATTAAAATAATAGCATTTTATTTCTATTTCTGATTTTTCAAATTATGTTACAATGCACGAGCATTACTAATACATTAATACATAGTTCTGTTTAGCACAGCTTTAAATCTAAAATTTTTTAGAGCTAATTAAAACTGACTTCAAAAAATCCTGGATCCGAAGCTATAGATGTATTGTATATATTTAGCTGGGCAATCTAGTTTTTATTTGTGCTAAAAACAAAAGTTTAACTTATTTTATCCGGTATGAAACGTGATTTTTAACACGTTTCTTTGATTAGTGTGTATACAATTAATAAGATCTGGTTAATAAGTAACACCACCGAATTAGATTAACTTGAAGTTAGAGTTAACAAAGTTAATGAGAGGCAGTAATTCATTTCCTGAAACAGGTCAACCAATAAATCAATTCTAAAATTCAAATTGCTGAAGGTCAACCAAGCGTACCTGAAACAGAATTAATTAAGAAGGACGACACATCAGCTTACCTGTTCACGGTTTGCTCAGAGGCTGCTTCTCACCTTGCCGGACTTGTGAATAGTATTTGCAAAAGAGATTATCTTTTTTCTGGCTTTGTAGACTGAGTTAAAACTTATTTTTTACGAAGTTGTAATATACTCAATGTGGTCAACTATTTTCAGAAAATTTATGACTATCTATATCATATCAGAGAAGTAAAAACTATACAGAGGTGTTCCTCTTGAGATAATGGAATCCATATCAGCATATATACATATGATTTCTTTTACCAATTATTTCCTCTAAGTTGTTTGATTTTTATAAACAAAATATTAAATTGCGCTCAGTGTGATATATCAATTATATTTTTTTATGAATTAATAATTTTAAATTGGTAATTAATAAATACGGACTATGTACTTATATTGGAGTCATATATATGGCAAATTTTAAGAAAAATGAATTAATAAGTATCGTTTATTTTTATATATCTAATGGTCACGATTAGAAGTAATCGATGTCTTACCTCCTATGAGACAATAGATCACTCTGATCTAATGACCAAGATTAAAAGAAGATGACATCTTACCTCCTAAAAGATAATAGATCAATGACTGAGATTAATTATATCTCTTACCTTTTGAATAGGTAAGAGATGTATTGTAAAAGAGCGCGCACACACATATATATGGAGAATTTTATGGTACACCCAAAATTTTATGGAACGTTCAATCTATACAATTCAACGGCTCAGGTTTAAAATTGGTGACCTATTATCTCTTAAAGATAATAGATCATATAACATTTCTTTCGTACGTGCGAGACCTATATGAATGTAGATTAACTCCTTTCTACGTGCATGCAACAGACTTTCTGTTAGGTGATGCCCACATGTATACAGAGTAATTCCTTTTTCTACGTACATGCAGATTACTTTGCATAATCAAGACAATCAACGCCATGCAAATCATGCATGCAATAACCTCTTCTGTATTCATGTCGGTTACCACATTTTCTTTTTTAATTATTTAATTTAAACACACTTAATCAAATGTCAAGATTACTTTGAACTATTACCTCCTGGAGAGGTAAATATGGTGCCAAATATGGTGCCGTAAAAGCCCCATAAATATATATGATTGTTTTACAACTATTGTCATCCACTCCACAGGAGAAACAAACAAATACATAAGCGCGCACACACATACTACCAATTAATATAAATGATAGATAGATGGATAGGTATGATGTTTTACCCCACTCATCCACAACACATGAGAAACAAACAGATACGACCACACACCCACACATACATGTGTGTGCACGCATACATAAAGGCAAATTTTAAAGTATATTGAATTAATAAGAACCATTTATTTTTATAGATCTAACAGTCAAGAATAAAAGAAGGTGATGTATTATGATCTAACAAACACGATTAAAAGAAGTTGACATCTTACCTCGTAAAAACTAATAGATCATCTTATGTTTTAACCAGTAGTTAAGATTAATTCTACGTGTTATCGCTTGAAATGGTAAGAAATGAACCGTAGAAGAGCCGACATACAAATCAATGATCATCCCCTTTGTAGAGGTGAATAAGCATCTTAGGGTCAACGATGACCTTCAACGGGAACTTACGCGGCGTGGACAACCCAAATAGCTCCTCCATGCTCAGCTCCTCTTTCGTCATGCCCTCCGGGAGCCTCCACGCGAAGCCGTGGAGGAGATTGGCCAGGGTGGCCTGGATCACCTTAAGCCCAAGGCTGTAGCCAGGGCACATCCGCCGGCCAGACCCAAACGGCAGCAGCTCGAAGTCGTGCCCCTTCACGTCGATCTTGCTGCCCAGGAACCTCTCCGGCGTGAACTCCTCCGGCGCGTCCCACAGCGTCGGGTCTCGGGCGATGGACCACACGTTGACGAACAGCCGCGTGCCGGCGGGGATGTCGTAGCCGCCGAAGGACGTGTGCTCTCGGGACACGCGGGGTGATAGCAATGGCCCGGCAGGGTGCATGCGCAAGGTCTCCTTCACGATGGCCTCGATGTAGGGGAGGCTCGGGATGTCGTTCTCCGTCACCCAGCGGCCGAGGCCGATCACGCGGTCTAGCTCCTCCGTGGCCTTGGCGAACAGCTCTGGTTTCTTGAGGAGCTCTGAGATTGCCCACTCGACTGCCTCTGCCGAGCTCTCCGTAGCGCCGACGATGAGGTCCTGCACATGCGGTTTTTGATACTGAATAAGAAAACAACTCAACATTTTAAACTGACCAAGTTATCATTATGTGTTCTCCCTTAAAAAACTGCACTGATGTGCATTTCTACGGTGCATAATGTACAAACAATTACTTTATACTTTATAGGGAGGTAAGACTTCTGATTAATCCTAACCTTTTATTATGGTTGATTAATAGAATTATTAAATAAATTTAGTTCTATTATGCATGCATGCCATTTAATAGGTCTAGAATTAACAAAGATCACATAGATTAGTTACCATGTGCATGCACCACACGTTCGGAATTAATTTTACATGCATGCATGTTTTTATGGATGAAAATATAGCTAAGAGATATTGTTTTTATTAATTTCTATAGTGAAAAAACAGACAAAATATAATGCAACATATTATCTATTGAGAGATAATAGGCCACTTTCTTAAATCGTGACTGTTAAATCTATAACAATTAACGTTTACCGTTCGTTTAGTTGTACCTTAAAATTGTTCTTATATAAAACTTATATAAAACTGGTCCGGACGGACCTTGACTTTCTCCATTGTTATACACTCGCTCACCTGAGTAAAACCCTTGATGTTGTCCGGGCTGAGCTTAACAGCGAGGTTGGGATCATCTGCAAGCTGTAGTAGCACGTCGACCATGTCCTTGGCCACGAACGCCTTCCC
>KE373185.1:173810-192811 GCA_000418225.1 Zizania latifolia
GCTCGAGGCTCAGGGGACCGATGTTTCTGCCTGCTTATGCGATGGTGCTTTGGGTGTTGTTCCGGTGGCCGTGCCCCAGTGTGGGGCGTGTTGGCGCACATGGTTTGCTCCGGCGTGCGGTTTTCTAATCTCTGCCTCCACTGCGTCGACCTGTTGAGGCTGGCGTTAGCATCGTTTGCCTGTTTAGTGGTCTTCTTCCTGCCAAAGAGTCACCAGTCTTGGTGACTTTTTCTTTGGCACCCGCTGAGTGCCAGCTTCAAGGTTGTCGTAGGTGGTTCAGTTATGAGTTGTTTCGGGCGTCATGGTGTATTGTGTGTGGGGCCTTCGGTGGCGGGCATGTCTGGTTGTGTTCTCCCTTTGTGTCGCCCTCGTCGTGCTCGTGGTCGGCTTAGCCGTCTTCATCTCAGCAGTGCAAGGATCGCTTTCTTCTAGCTTTTTCTTCTCCCTCTCCTTGGAGCTCCTCCTCTCCTGTGGCTGCCTCCCTCTCGGTCGTGGGGCGCTCCTCGGTTTCGGCAGAGTTCTATCCTAGAAGAAGCTTTACTTGTCTACTGTTTCGTTGGCGTGCTGACAGTTGCGCTAGCGGTGAGGCGCTGGCTTGGTCGGGCAGCAGAGTTGCGAAGTCCTGTTTTTGGTTGTTTGGGACAGTTTGAGGGCATCTTCAGGGTTGAGAGGATTGGTTCAGGCAAAAGCCCTGCTTAACATGGTTGTGCCGATATCGATGACGCCTTTGGGCGTCATGTTCCTCCTTTGAGGTTTTATCGCGTAACCGTCCCTTCTCCCTATCGTGAGACTCTTCGGGTGAAAACCTAGCCTAAGCCTCTTAGGTAGATGATGGCGGCACTTCTGTGTCATGACCTTTCTGGAGGCATCGTCTTGAAGGTCTTGTTGGTGTCTCTCTTGCTAGCGTTGGTCGGTCTCGCCTAGCGATGACTTACTTTTGGTTAGTGCTGCCCTTGGGTTGTGGGTGTTTGCTGCTGACCCATGTGGTATGTAGTTTTTGTTTTTCCTGATTACAATCTCCTATGGTTGTAATCTTGTAATTTTTCTCCGACTTAATTAATACAAACTCACTATCTTGTGTGGATTGCTTAAAAAAATGGTGATTATAATTGTTGAGGCACCATTCAATCTCCAATAAGGACTTTAGAGCAAGATTAATGATTTAGCTAGTTGTTGGCTTTATACTTATGCCATATCATATATAGCTGATCTAATAGTCTGCTTATATAATAGTTAGCTATCTATATATATTATACATTTAATATGTAACCTATCACATCATCTCATAAAGTTTATGGGAACCTGTGTATCAGCGGGCTATAAGCTAGTAGTCCGCTTCTCTTCTCTCTCCTCCCCCTCTCTCCTCCACCTCAACACCAATCTGATGTGACAACTCTTTCAATCTGCTTACATCAGCTTATTATACTTGCTCTTAGAGTTTAGAGATGGTGATTGTTCCGTAAAGTCTTCTATGGTCCTCGAAAGGTAGAAGACGTACTAATTGTGATTGGTTGAGCTTGTATGGCCAGTTATTTCTAACGTTAATATTAAAATAATAGCATTTTATTTTTATTTCTGATTTTTCAAATTATGTTACAATGCACGAGCATTAGTAATACATGGTCCTGTTTAGTACAACTTCAGATCTAAAATTTTTTGTGGCGCTAGTCAAAATTAACTTTAAAAATCATGTATCTAGAGCTATAAATGGATTGAGTATATTTAGTTGAGCAATCTAGTTTTTAATTTAGACTAAAAATAAAAGTTTAAGTTATTTTATTATACATAGAAACCCCAGATTAATCAGATCAACTATAAACTCGGAGTTAGAAAAAACAATAATTCTAGAATATTTTTTACACTTTTGTTTTTACGCTGTTCAACTGACGACCACTTTTGTTTTTACGCTGTTCAACTGACAACCACTCGTACAGATCATGGAAGCCAGTGTTGCAATCCTGGGTCCTCATGAACTCTCCACCACTCCGATACGATGTATGAAATTTAAGTTTACGATATTTATTTCCCATCTCCGAGAAAAGAATTATATAGAACTCACCGTATATGTGGAAAAGGCGTGGAGGTTTTAAAACTGTCGCTGTAGATTGCTGAGGTAAGGACGCTGACATGAAGCACATGGACCGGTATTCTGAAAATGTACGGTCTAGTTATAACTGGGGATGAAAATGGTGAGCTATGTTTGTGCTAAAGTCGCACATTTCTATATTGTACAAAATTAATCCAATTTGTAAGCGAGTTGAGATGAGTAATAAATAAAAAAATCAGTTGATAGATAGCAAAAGTGTTTCAATCTTAGACCCGTTTGACATAGTTAAAGATTCGGTTTTTTTAAGAAATTCTAGATCAAAGTTATGGATAGGTTAAATGTATTTAATTGAACATAGGATTTTTATTTTGAACTACAAATTCAAATATTAAACACTTTATCTTATATATAAAATTCAGATCAGTCTGAGATTTCAGAGCTGGCTTCGCCTGATTGGATCGGGGATCTCTTCAAGTAACGCACTACCGCTCATTTGTGTGGACGAAGCTAATTGGACCAAACACAATTCTCCAAGCCCGCACAAGTCCAGCACAACAAAATGTGAGAAGCTGAAAGCCCGGCCTGCCCACGAGGCCCGGAGTGACACGGGCACACGGCCGGCGAGCAGTGAAATCCGTCGCGTACGCTCCGGGACCCAACCCAGACCGGAACCAACAGTGAACACTGAGATGCGTACACGGTTTCCATCCGTTGGAGCAAGGAACACGCCTCCTTTTGATCTGCCGCGCGCGTCCGTCGTCTGCAACCAGATCGGGCAGCGCTGCCTGCTGCCTGCTGCCTGCCGCTGCTGCGAGCCAGCAGCCTGCCAGTGCCACCACCACGCCACGCCGTGCGGTCCACGCCCCGCGGCTCCGCTAGCTGCAGATCGCACGTCGCCCGCGCGATGGTGGGCGTACGCCGTACGCGCGAGGCAGCAGGGTTCACGTGGCGCGCAGGGTGTAGTAGCCCCCGGCGCGGTGCTGCGGCCCCGCCCAGCTGGTGAGTTGCTGCAGAGGCCAGGGAGCTGCCGTGGCGGCCGTGCGCGCCGCAGAGGGCAAAAGCTTGGTAAAGCGGCGACCTATGCTGCGGGGCTGTGACTACCTGCGTGCTGGTCCCATCGCCGTGGCCCGTCGGCGGCGGAACCTCGTATGCTCGCTATCTCGGGGTGAGACCCCGAAAGGCACGCCGCCGCGACCGGTCCGCCGGTGTGCACAAAATTTTGCACCTTGAAGTAGATAGAGAAGACTACACTTGACGGGGGAAGAGACACACAGCGGAAGGTGTGGGGTAAAAAAAATCTCACCATAGTTTGCTCCCATGATTTGCACTCGATCTGACAGCTCTAAATAGTCCAACGTCCATACCACGGACAGGTTTGGTTGGAAAAACTACCAAATTTTGACAGTAACAAATTATGAGCAAAATTTGGTAGCACAAAAAATCGATAAATTGTTTAGTTGTTATAGTGCCAAAATATGCTCTGCTACCAAAATAACAAATTTTGGTACTATAGCAAATCAAACTGGCGTATGATCGGCTCAGTTGTTCATTATAGTACGAGTACATGGGATAAAATAATACTGACAATTTATTGTTACTCTGTTAGACTGTTAGTGTATGATGGCCTAACTGTTCATTTCCTGGCTATGAGGTGACTGTGAGATGTGAGGATCTGGTAGATAGTTGTAAAATAGTTAGCGTTTAGATCTCTAGATATCTAGTTGTGATGGTGTCATCCTATCTAGGGATTAAAAATATTTTTGAATATAGAGATATAAATTTTTTTTGTTAGATGAGACTATCCAAATTTAAATCATCTCATGGTTGGTAGGGGTGTGTTTATTTTTTTATAAATATTTTTTACAAATATCTAATTTATGATCTGATTACACTATTATATTTATTCCAATTAAATCCATAAAACAAGATCTCATCTAATTATATTCTAATTATAAAATATATATAACAAGGAAGACACACTAAATTTATACATATTCTATTCAAGTTATATCAAATAAATAAATAAAAAATGTAATAGCATATCCAACGAAATACTTAACTTATATAATTTTATTATTAAGTCCATAAAATCCATAGATTACTGATGGATAAGTACTCAAACCAACCACTAAAAGGGCAAGCACTGTAGACGAGTACAACAACCCTGTGCTAGCGAGTGGGCGTGGAGGCCCACGAGCCCACGTGAAAGCCGCCACGAGGCGGACAGCGCCGTACCTGCGTGGCTGCGTGTGTGCGAGCGACTGCAGCTGCCGCGGCCGGCCGGCCGGCCAGGCCCTGACCGTCCCACGTCAGCGAGCCGTTCCCCCTCCGCCATGGCGAGGCGGGCCCCACGGGCGCCCTCCTGTCCACGTCGGCGCGGGCCCCTGGGCCCATCCAGCTGACGGCTCATCCTTTCATGGGCCCCGCTTTCCCCGATGAGCGCCCAGGTGACGTTCCGGCCTGCCTCAGGCCCACTGCACAGTTGAACGTTGGCGAGCTGCCTACTCTCGTCGCTGAAATTTCAAACGACCCGGTTTGTTGCCTTAAGAAAAACGAAATTGTCAGCGACGTCTCATGTCCACATGCACATCTACATCTGAGGTCCTTACTAATAGCTGGTTTGTGGTAGACTGTAGAAGCATACTGGCGTCAAAGTTTACTTTACACGGCAACCGGCCAAGAGCATGTCCTCGCTGTAGAATTCTATACGCTCTTTCGTGTATGCAGATCTAGGGACGTTCGCGCCTGCCATGCTGGCCGCCGGCCGGCTGGCTGGCTGCATGGCCAGTGCGTGACGACAGTTACTCCTACTACCACCACTCCTGCTAGCCATGCGCGACGTTGTAGCTGCTGCTGCTTCGCAGCAGCACGCAGCCTACAGGTAGCCGAAGCGCAATGCAGAAAGAAGGGATAGGTGGATCAGAATTCAGAGAGCAGGACACGCATTGATTTTCTTGGCTTGCCCGTTTCAACTTTCAAATGGAGCGGCGTCGCCGTCGCAGTCGCAGTACCCATAGGCCATAGTTTGATGTTGGATCCGAGCTCGTCGCAGGGCGCTGCTGTTCAAGTTCAACGGCCATACGCCGTAACTGCGGGTGTGGGGCCCACCCATCACGTGCGGCCCGCGGTACGGGCGTCGCTGACCGCCGGGCCCACGCGGCCCGCTGCCCCACCAATCCGAACCCGCGCCGTGACGATCCGTCGCGGTCGGCGGCCGCGGTATCGAGGCTGACGCCTGGGCCCCCCACCCGCGGGGGGCGGACGTGGACGTGTCGGCCCGGGCTTGGCTTGTCGTCGCGGTTGCGTCGTCGTCAGCTCCGGCGGCCCAGCGCTGCTGCTGCTACTCGATCTATCGTACGTGCTCCAGTGCTGCATGCTTGCCCGGGATGCGCGGCGCGAGCCGTATCTCTCGGCACCGTCACGCTCGGTGTTGCGGCGATGGCTTGATGGACGTTGTGCTTGTACAGTTGTACGTGCTGTCTCCGGATCGATGTAGCAGCAGTCAATGTGAGAGCCGGACAGCCGGTGCTCCCACAACGGTAGCACTGCTGGGTCTATGGCCATCCATCCATCCATCCATCCAAAACTATAATTGACGCACCTGAAAGTGTCCGTGATATTTAATCCTATCTGGTTTGGTGCTTTCTCGCAAATATCAAAGGAATATGATCGACGTGAGGTTTGTCCACGGAACATTTGAATTCCTTCAGGTTCGCAGCGTTGGAAAGAAATCAAATCTTTTTTATACGAATGTATATTCTTCTGGGTTAATGTGAAACATAAACTAGAAAAGCACGATTTGTGTTACAAACTGAAATGTTAAGAGATGTTCAGTTTGCTCCTGAGAGCAAACGTGAAAGTATTACGTTGTGCATGTGAAAATGTGAGCACAATTTATCTATGCTTTTTAATCTGCTACAATTTTGTAGCATAGTTTAAGTTGTTCAGTCATTTAAGTGTTCAATCTAACCGATATTTTGTTTTCTAATTATCGTCACAGACTGTTGCACATTGATAGTGTAAGAGATCATCTTAAATTTTGACTCATCATGTATAGATGTTGTTTGAGGATGTCCATGAGCTATCGTACACATATGTGGCGTTTGATTGAGTGGATTGAGCTAGATAAAATTATCTCATTCAGTTTTTAGAGCTATTTGGTTCGACATGTTGGACGACACGTTCACTCTGAAGAAATATTTCTTCTATATGCTATATGAGTTCATCCTAAATTTTGGTTGAATGGACTCATCCACCTTGCACCCAGTGGAGCACCGCTCGCTCTCGCGTTCCATGGCGACGGTTGTTCCGTGTCCTATCCACTCCCACGTCGACGTCCCACCCGCTCTCGCTCCGACGTCCCATCACTCCCACATGTCGATGGTCCGGTGGTCTCATCCCGTCCATATTTGTACCTACAATCAAACAAAAAACGAGATGATTATCTCATCGGACCAAACAAAAAATTAGATAGGATCGTCTCATCCAAATAAAAATTGAATAAAATCATTTCATACATATTTGTCCTCTAATCAAACGCTACCTTAACCGAGTAAATTTCCCCCTTTTTTTTTGCATATTTGCCCTTCGTTTTGGCCTAAAATCGTATACTTCCATTTGAACTTTTTTAAACGTGATATTTGAGCTGTGCTAACGTAGCAATGGGAATGGTCCCGGAACGATGGCTCCATACCGAGGGGACCCACGCATCCATCCCCCAATCCGGCCAGGCCGCAGCGCATCCAACGTAGGCCTGGGCCCACCGTACAGCCGAACAAAGCCCCTCTCCCATTAAACCCCACGCAGACACGCCGTCTCCTCCTCCGATCCTTTCTCTCTCATTAAACCCCACCCCTCTGTTCTCCTCCTCCGCTTTCTCTCTCTAAACCCCACGTACGCCCGCCTCCGCCTCCCCCCTCCCGTGCTATTATTGCCCGCGCTGCACAGGCCACCATCCCCTCCGAGAGCTCGCGCTCGCTATATGGGGGTTCCTGCTCCTCCTGCCTGCCCTCATCGCATCGCATCATCGCGCATGCGCGGTGCCGCTGCTCGGTTGTTCCGCCTCGTACGCCAGCTCGCTCGGCTCACCGCGCCGCGTCCCCACAGGCTGCTGCGCCCGCAGTCGCCCTGTCCCCCTTGACAGCGATTTATACCTCCACCTCCCTTCCAACTCGCATCCTCCCCCATCTGCTATCCCCGCCGTTGACTGATGCACCGCGCGGTGGATGACTGAGGGCGAGGGGCTGTGAGTTGGCGGGCGAGTTAGTGTGCGAGCGAGATGGGGGAGGAGGCGGTGGTGGTGGAGGCGCCGAAGCCCAAGTCGCCGCCGAGGTACCCGGACCTGTGCGGCCGGCGGCGGCTGCAGCTGGAGGTGCAGATCATGAACCGCGAGATCACGTTCCTCAAGGTGAGCCACCGGCCATCTGCGTTTTTTCTCGGGTTCTCCCATCGATCTCTTCTCCTCTCGGGAGCCGCGCCGCGCTCTACTTGCTTCTCTCTTGAGTACTTGCTTCGTCTTGCTTTGACTTGTCCGATTAATTAAAAAAGGGATCCGATTCGGCCGCGCATTTTTCAAAATCCATGTGTGGAGCGGCCGAGTACGGAGCTACCGCAAGTAGGCTGCTGAAGCGTAATGGCGATGTTAACTCTGCAGTGAGAGGAGGGTAGGACTGGCAGTGGTCGCTGACTCGCGGCAGTAGGCTGCTGGCTGCTGCAGCCAGTAGCAGTGTTATTTTAGTATTCAGTCCGCTTCGGTTTGGGGATGCGCGCCGGCTAATGCTCGCTCCAGCGAAGGGAGGGCGGCGCAATCAATCCGAGGCGAGACAAGCCTGGCCTCTTTGGGCGTGGCGCCATGGCTGTACCTGTGTCGTCGTTTGGTTGGGTTCCTCGTTTCGTAAAAGAGAGGAGGGGCACCCGGGCATGGGCAGAGCGAGCTGAGTGGCCTTGTCAGGCAGGCCTTGTGCGTAAGTACGGAGCAGTGGCCAGTGGCCATGTCCTTCCTCTGTAGTTGCTTCGTGGCCACGCAGACGGAATGGCCCGTCAGGCGTTGTCACGAGGGCTATAGCTTTTGGGCAAACGGCTGTGCTGTGAGCTGTGTTTTATGGGTTGCCACTGGGTTTTGAGGCTTTCGATGTGCGAGATTGTGTGTTCTATCGAGGGGGAAAGGATGTGATGTTGACACTGTGCTGCGCTTTGAAGGAGCAGATATTTCAGAAGTTGGCGGTGAATTTCTTTAGCAGTCGAATGCGCTTTAGACATTTTTTTATCGATTGTTGCAAGTTCAGTCGCTTGCTTTGGAACCCGATTTCGCTTTTCTGCAAGATGCTGTAAGTTGCAGCACCAAAGCAGGAGTCTCGACGTGATTGTTAGTACTAGCCTAATACTTTAATCGATATTACGTACAACTGGGAGAAAAAAAAATCATGTTTTTGTATCTAGCACGAGGAACAGTTTTGGTCTTAACACAAAGCTCGTTTTGTAGGATGAGCTACACTTACTCGAGGCAGCTCAACCGGTTTCTCGTTCTGGATGCATTAAAGAGTATGCAGTGCCACCCTCCTCTTAATTCTTTAATTATTTGAAGCACTCATGTCAAGTATGGAATATCGGCTTAATTTTATTGTAGTCCTCATGGAATGTCTTATGCTCAGTTTTTATCAAATCTGATTGCATTTTATATCCGAGTTACAAAAGTATGCTATGTGTACAAGTTCTGATTGCAGTTGGCATGTAGTAATGTGCCCCTTAATCACCATATCCTGAAATTACTTGCGTTCGAAAAGAAAAAAATGAACATAAAGTTATGTTTAAAATGCACAACTACTTGTACCGTTATCCTGAAATTTAAAACTATTGTCCTGATAGCTTCGCATCAAATGGTTTCGTTTTGATGAGATGTCTGTAGTTTTGTGCCTCAGTTGTTGTCTTGTGGCCCACTGGTCCTACAATTTGATTATTCCAGGGTCTGGCCTTTTCTTTTTGGGAAGGTTTGAAAACGGAATGATACATCTGTATTGTACTGTTAGAGGACCGTTTTTTGTTAAGTACTGAAATGTCTTTCTGACCTGAGTTCCATATTACAGCTCATGGTCCTGAGTTTTCAATCTCCTGTATATGCAATGGTTCTTACCGTGTAATAATATGCATAATATTGTATTCAATTCACGATGATAAAAGCAGTTTTTTGCATGTAATATATTAAGTTTGTATAACTGTATGTTTGTAGTAAAATGGTATAATTTGTGCATATTGTGTTCGAACTTGATATGGCTCAAATTGAGGGCTGTAATTCTAGTGAAAGCAAATATAAACAGTTGACATCCATTGGACTATACTCTGAAACTTTCATTTGTTGCTATAAACTATTCCTGTTACAGGTTGCTAATGTCCTATTCCTTTACTTGTCAGGATACATGATTTTGTTGGTACAAAACAAGACCCGCTAATACCAATGTATGGCTCCTTAACTCACTGTTCCAGTTTCTTTTTTAAGCATGATTGTTGTTTATTGCGAGTTGTGACATCTTTTTTTCCTTTTCCAGAAAGAAAAGGAGGCACAGATCCTGCCGTCTTTGTCGGTGGATCAGGTATTTATGTTCCCTTATAGATTGCTCGCAGGTGTGGAGGCGAAAGAACATACAAATTTTTATAATGTTTTGTAGATTAAAAGTGATCGAGCAAAGAGAAACATACGTTTCTATATTCCTGACTGGAGAATCCAAATTAATAGTGTTCTCCATTAAAAAACAGATTATTACTTGTTTGTTGTTCCCATTTCTCTGCTACAGGAATTACGCGTACAAAGTGTGGCATAATAATCTGTTGTAAGATATAACTGAGCTTACATGATCAAATTATTTTCCCCTGCAGATCGAAATTATGCGCCTGCATTTCGTGTGTTTGCTGCTGTTGCCAGTGCTTACCCAAGTGCAGAAGACCAAGGTGCTTCAATTGTTCTTGCTGCTCATGCTGCGATGAGTCATGCTGCAAACCGAACTGCTCATGCTGCGATGAGTCATGCTACAAACCAAACTGCAGTTCGTGCTGTGCCGGTTCATGCTGTAGCCCAGACTGCTGCTCAAGCTGCAGTCCAAACTGCATTTGCTTCAAGACCCCTTCATGCTGCAAACCGAACTGCTCGTGCAGCTGTCCAAGATGCAGTTCATGTTGCGGTACATCGTGCTGCAAACCAAGCTGCAGCTGCTTCAACATCTCTTCATGTTTCAAATCACTGTTCGGCTGCTTCAAGATACCTTCATGCTTCAAATCAGAGTGCAGCTGCTTCAGCCCAAATTGCTGCACCTGCAGCCTTCCAAGCTGCTGCTTCAAATCAGAGTGCAGCTGCTTCAGCCCAAATTGCTGCACCTGCAGCCTTCCAAGCTGCTGCTGCAAGGGCTGCAGCCTTCCAAGCTGCTGCTGCAAGGGCTGCAGCCTACCAAGCTGCTGCTGCAAGGACTGCAGCCTTCCAAGCTGCTCCTGTCAGGGCTGCAGCCTTCCAAGCTGTAGCTGCAAGGGCAGCTGCCTTCCAAGCTGTAGCTGCAAGAGCTGCAGCCTGTGGCCATGCGGTCAATGCAAACCAGAATGTGGCTTGTGTTCTAGCAATTGCTGCGACTGCAAGCCAAGCTGCAGCTGTTGCGGCGAACAGTGCTGCCGCTGTGCAGACTGCTGCTCCTCCTGCTCGTGCCCTCGATGCTCCAGCTGCTTCAACCTCTTCAAATGCTCCTGCACTGGCTGCTCAAACTTGTGCAAATGCATTCGTTGCCAGTCATCGTGCTGCAAGGGCCAGCCTTCATGCTGCAAGTGCCAGTCGTCGTGCTGCGAGGGCCAGCCTTGCTGCTTCAAAGGAGACTGCCGCTGCAGCCTTCCGAAACCGTCATGCCCTGAATGTTCCTGTGGGTGTGTTTGGTCTTGCAGAAAATGTACAGAAGGATGGCGATGCCCGCGGTGTCGTAATCCGTGCTGTCTCACCGGCTGCTTATGTTGAGCTAGAACCTTTTTTCAGTGGTGATTTTTGTGGTTGTTCGCTGTTAATTAGGCCTTTGGTTTCCTTCAGACTTTTACATATGTGTTGTTTATCCTGTAAAGAGACGCTGGCTTCGTGTTTCCAAGTTCAAGACGAATTTAAGGTGTCAATAGGGTCGTTATACACCTTGAAGACTTTCGATCTTGGTTGATAGGTCATGTTATGACATGATACACGTTGAATTACTCTGGACGAAATATAGAGAAGTTGGAAATGGAAGGAAGATGTGACATTGAGAATTTTTGCTATGTGACGTTCACAGACGGGGTCCCACTTGTCATTCAGACTTCTCTGAACCACAGTAAAAACCGGACTGGTTGTTGAACCGGTCAAATTATCGGTTCACCAGATTGTTCACTGATCCAATCGCCAGTATTTTATTAATATTATATTTATTTTTATGTTATTTTAATGTATAAAACATATAAGTTTATGAAATATATATATAAGTAGGTGTTAAAATTACAATTTTAACCCAAAGATTACATTAATTTCATAACATCGTATTTTAGAGTACTACTATAACTATAATATCTCAATTCATAAACCCCTAGCATAACAATAGTATCAAAGCTATTTAACAAAGTTTATTAAGATGTATAAATTACAAAACAAAGTTATGCCATATTTATTTCATCTTGGGATTATAATCCGTCTTAAAATAATTAGCTTATTGGAGTGTTTTATTATAATATGGAAATTAGATTATAGTAATCTAACAAGGTCTTGGAATCCGACTTTTTTATCTTATTACTCTAAAAAGACTAAAATATACATTATAGTTTTATAGAAATTATCAATTATCATCTAATTCTCAAATCTTAGCCCTCTACCTCAAAATATGATAGCATTGGAATCTTTTACCATATAAACATAATAATCAATGCTAACAATAATCTAGGTTATCAACCAGCTCACAACTTACTTTTCTGTAGATTATGATAAGCCAACTTGTAATAATCCCCAACTATAAGCTAGATTACAAGCCCATATACACATTTACTATTTTACCCTTAGATCCACGGTAAAAAAACAAGAGGTATTTTGTGTTTCGCCATTAAACTGGTCGCTTCTTTAAAACCGTTAATATTTCGGTGGCAGAAAAAAACCAGCCGATTCTTATGGTTTTTATCATTTCAATTGCACATGCACAAATGGTTTTTCAATAAAAGCGAACCATCCCGGTCCTTTCTCTCTCTTTTTTCTGTTAAGGACGGGTCCAGTTTTGTTACTGCGCTCCTAACGGTTGCGATGCAATACGTCTGATTTGTGCCGCATGGCCTAGACAGAACCGACTTCTCTGTAGTCGGCGACAGTCACGCGTCACAGCCATTCGATCTCAATTGGACGGCACGGAGCCCTCCTCGTCGTGCGAAACCCCGCTGCGAAGTGGCCCTCATCACCACGAAGATCTCTCTCCCGCACCATTCGATCGAGATCGGACGACCTCGAAGAGGAGACTTCCCTCTGCAGTCGACCGACTGCAGAGGATCTCGTTCTAGCCTAGACAATGAGCCCGTAATGTGTCCCTAGGCTGGTTACTGTGAGTGGGCCCACAAGAGATAACCTTAATTATTCTGGGTCACCCGTACTGGATTACATCTGCTGATCCTCTCATCGCGGTCCAGAATTCTCGGCCCGTAACGGTCTAGGAGGACGTTTGTCAATTTCATCACACGTTATATCTTTTACTACTTTCTTTTCTGTTAGTATTTATGGATTCTCGTTTCACATGAGAGCACACTTGCCAATATTGAAACCGAAAATCTGATCGAGTACATCATCCAACATACCTTGCAAATGCAATCCAATCACACTGTTTTGCATTCCTGTAGTATCTTACACCCACCCACTATCACCATCAAAGCTATCAAAAGACAGTAGTTACCAAAACTAAACCAATCCAATGCGGCATTCCGCCACACCCTGTACAGTATGTACACGCATAACCTTTCTTTCTCCTATCTGCTTCCGTCCTCTACTCCTAAGCCCCTCTCTCTCGGTTGTAGCTCGCCGCCGTCGTCCTCCGGTGCCGCCGCAGCTTGTCGGTGTATCCGCCGCCGATGACCCCATCCTGGTCGTGGAGCACGATGCCAGTGTGGATCGCCGAGCCAGGGTACTTCTGCCGGTGTCTATCCTGGTGGTTTTGGTAATGGTGGGTGTGCTTCTTCTCCTCCACCTCCACCTCCACCTCCACCTTCATGTCCACCTTCATGTCGACCACCTTGTTCTCCTCTACGATGACGGTGAAGACGAATGGGCCGACTGGGAAGAAGTCGTCCATGGCGAGCACAGGCTCCAGGGCCTTGACAACTTCCCTCATCGTCGGCCTGGACTTGGGGTTCTCGCTGAGACACTTGTACGCCACCATTGCCGCCACCTCGGCGCCCTTGCATGAGTATTGGCACTCAAGGGCAGGGTCCATGACCTTGTACAATCTCTCGGCCCGTTTCAGGTATGGCCTAGCCCAATCGACTAGGCTCTGCTCCTTGGGGCGTCGAGACCGGTCCACCGACGGTCTCCCCGACAGAAGCTCTAGCAGCACAACTCCAAAACTGTACACGTCACTTTTGGCAGTGAGATGCCCTGTCATGATGTACTCGGGGGCCGCGTACCCATGAGTCCCCATGACACGCGTCGTCACATGCGTGGCGTCACCCTGCGGCCCATCCTTGGCCAGCCCAAAGTCAGCCAGCTTGGTATTGTAATCCTGTAAACACACGAGCCGAGATATTATTTATATATGATTTAGGTCATATTTGGGAAGTTAATATTTTAAGAAATATCTGATGAGTATCTTTAACCGCGGTAAGAATCTTAAAGTAAGAATCTTAAAATAGTGTTTTACTTAGTTTTATAAAAGATTCTGAAAGTAGAGCGGTGGTTAGAAGCTTACTCAAATAAAATCTTAGTTATGTGATACAAAGTGTGATGCCAAGATATATATATATATATGCATTAATTTGCCTAGTTGTTCATGCATTCAGAATCTATGAGCTACTTGGGAGAGCTTGGATAACGATGGGTAGATATTTTTTGGTTTGGTGGATGATGAGAGGTAGGATAGCTGGGATTTCTGAAGTTTGGCCTGGATCGAAGAATCTTCCAAAATTCCAATCAGCCAGCCAGGTCAAGGCTGCTGCCCACAACGAACTGAGCCAGAGCCTGCAAAGTTCAAAAACGTATGGCGCAGCTGGATATCTTTGCAGGGTCACCGGGATGATTCAATGGTCAAAAAGATTAAAATCGCGACCCTGAAATGAGTCGTTTTTTGGCGAAAAACATTTGTGGCTGACCCCGTTTGCTGGTAACTGAACTACTGTTCCCAGATGAGAGTGACATTTTCAGAAAGAAACCGTGTCGTTCTTGCTCGTGTGGTGTTTGAGCTTGAAATACCGGGGACATTTCATCGGAATTAAAAGTTTGAGCTCTGAGTTCTGGAATGCAGTGTGGCTTACCAGGTCGAGCAGGATGTTGGACGCCTTGAAGTCGCGGTAGATCACCGGCGGGTCGGCGTCGTGGAGGAAGGCGAGGCCTTTGGCGGCGCCGAGGGCAATCTTCATCCTGGTCATCCATGGGAGAGAACCTTTGATGCCTGCACAAGATAGGATGTTTCACGTCAGTTTCCTCCTCCACATTGACCAAGAATTTCAGGCACCAGCAAGCTGGTAGGATAGTTTTTTATGACAAAATGTGACCAATTTATGCGACCAACTAATGAAAATGGAAGTTTAGTTTCTTGGATGATATTTTTTTTCTGGAAGGCACATAACAGCTCACCTAGCAACTTGACTACTGAAAAAAAAGGCAGGGGACAAGAACAGCTCACTGTACATGGGCGACCATATCGCACACGTACGTGCTCAGAGTTCCAAATTGCGTACCCCTCTTACTCCTTTTTTTTTTTTACTTTTTGGTCTAAAAAACTACCAAATTTACTCTGAAATCGGAGAGTTTGGCATGGTGCTTGTAGAAGAAAAGGACTCACTTTTGAAGAGGTGGTTCTCCAAGCTGCCGCCGCTCATGAACTCGTACACCAGCATCCGGTGCTCGTCCTCGTAGCAGTAGCCGATCAATTTCACCAGGTTCTTGTGCCTCAGCTGCCCAAGGAAGAACACCTCAGCCTGCAAGAGCAGCCCAAATCAGCAAGGGTTTAGCCGAATCATCTCAATTAATCAGGCAGATCAGCTGATCGATCCAGCTGGTGTGCATTGCCAAGAACACTCTGTTTCGCACTCACCAGCCACTCCTTGTGGCCCTGCGTGCCGCAGTCCAGGTCGAGGTACTTGACGGCGACCTGCTGCGCGGCGAGGCCGGGGCGGAGGCTGTCGTCGACGGCTCCCATGTAGACGGGGCCGAACCCGCCGCAGCCGAGGTAGTTGGCGCGGCAGAAGTTGCCCGTCGCGCCGCGGAGCTCGGAGTAGGTGAAGGCGTGCAGGTTCGAGCCGGACAGCGTGAGCGACAGGTCCTCCGGCGACAGCGTCCCCGACGAGCTCAGGCTCGTGAGCGACATCCTCGACGACGACCTCGGGCTGTCCCCCCTCCTCGCGATCCGCCGCCGGGGAACAGAGTCGTCATCGTCCCCAGAAAAGCCGCCGGCGCAGCACAAGAAAGACCTCCAAGGTTGCGCGGCCATGGCAAAGAATCAAGAAAACCCGAGCTCCCTCTCTCTCTCTCTCTCAATGTGAGTAGGATCGAGGAGCAGCAACTGCCTAAAAGCAGAGGAGCTCAAGACTGTGGAAGATGGAGAGGCCGGAGATGGAGGAGGAGGAGGAGAGCGTTGAGGGAAACCTGGAGCGTCAGGGCCTTTTTATAAGCGTTTGGGCCATGGCTGTGGCCGCACGGACGGATTTGCGGCGCATTGGCAGCGGCAGCGGCAAAACCAGGGGTGATGTGATAGCCGCAAACAGGGGAAGCCAGGGACAAAGTACAGGACAGTTCGGCTCCTACTCTAGTTTACAGGGTTGTTGGTAGGGTAGCGTCGCGCCGCTGCCTTCCTCAACCAGGTTGTTTGTTCACATTTTTTTAATCAAATTGACCCAAATCTTTAGAACATGCGGTTACAAATGTGGGGGCTTATCCGAAATCGAATGAATTTCTCCACTTTTATATTTTAATAATGTTTCATTTAGGACATACTAAGATTTGAAAATAAAATCGAACAGTGTTTTCACAATTAGTAAAAAATAGTTTATCATGTTATCAAAAAATATTCAAAAATATTTTAAACAGATAAAATATTTTATGATGTCGTTTGTAAAACAACTATATACAACATCTTTTTTACGTTTTAGTAGTTGAAACTGAACATTTTATACTAGATTTGATTGTGTTTCATTTTATTTATTTTACAGAAATATTTTTATAAATTAATGAAATATTACAAGTGTTAAAACATCGTCAGATTTTTTTAAAAAAAAATAGGACATCTGCACGGTAGTTTGATCCTTTATGTTTTTAACTTATTACTTGATGATCATGATGTTTTTATTTTTGCCATGGCATTTTTTCGTTTTTCGCCATGGAATTTGATGTTTATTGTAACTTAAACAATATATTTCAGAAAAAAGGCAAGGAAAATAAAATAAGATATTACTGCTTTTCCTGAAATAATATAACCCTTGATGTTTAACACAACCGCTCTATAAAAAAACCGCTTGAGATATCTTATCAACGGTCGACCATGGTATTTGCTCTGAATTTATTACTTAATAGAAGCACAGTAGTCGGTAGAGGTTGTTTTGTAGCTAAAACGAGCACTTCTGTACTGTGGACTCGACGATTACGATGGTAACGACGATTTAATTGTAAAAAAAATGTTCTTTTTTTTTGTTACCGGTGGTTTGCACATCGCCGGCCGTGGATTTGATCGGTCCCCGGTAACACACTAACACCTTTACATTTAACCAAGTAGTTTTATGGTTAACCATCGCATATGATACTCTCCAGGACTCCAAGTTGCCTCGGTGGACACTAACCGAGGTGGTTTACAAGTTATTAACGAAGTAAGTGAGGCCTCGTCCAACCAGCTGATGCCACGTGGCGATGCAATGTTAACATAAGTAGTCTCAGTTACGGTATGGTCAAAGGCTCATCTCTAGGTGAGTTTAGGAGGACAGTTAGCTAATTAGAGGCTAGGAGTCTGTTTATTTCATTTTTGGCAGCAGCTCGTATTTCTAGAATCTGAAGCTAAAATAAATAGTCCAGACTTTAGATCTAGATTGCGAGAATCAGTAGCTACAGAATCTGAAAATAAACTAGAATCCAAAAGCTAAGAAACTACATCTTCTTCAGATTCTCACTAGTGAGATACTTAAACTATCTAACTACTCAGATCACTTGGCTAGATACTCAAACCGGCTAACTACTAAGAGCTTCTATCTGAAACAAACAATATAGTGCTAGCTATACTACTACTTTGCTGCCTAATCCTAGTTGCAGGGCAACGGAATTTGATTCTTGCTTGGATCTTCCATTCTACTTTGTTGCCTACTACTACTTTGCTGCATAGACTACTACTTTGCTGAAGCTAAAATAAATGATCCAGACTCTAGATCTAGATTGTGAGAATCAGTGGCTACAGAATCTCTAGATCTAGATTGTGAAAATCAGTAGCTACAGAGTCTAGAAATAAACTAGAATCCAGAAGCTGAGAAACTACATCTTCATCAGATTCTCACTAGTGAGATACTTAAACTATCTAACTACTCAGATCAGTTAGCTAGATACTTAAACCAACTAGCTACTAAGAGCATCTATCTGAAACAAACAATATAGTGCTAGCTATACTACTACTTTGCTGCCTAATCCTAGTTGCAAGGCAACGGAATTTGATTCTTGCTTGGATCTTCCGTTCTTTCTCGTTCCCAGTGGGCGGCTTCAGCCAAAAGATTTGCCAATTTCCACTGCAGGACACTGGTGCAGCGTCAACGTGCAGAATATCTGTGTAGTGTAGTTGTTACTTGTTACTTGCTAGGACTTGATACTTCTTTGGTTGCTTCCAGGATCTTTCTATCCTCTCAAGGAAAGAGACTGAAAATTGTTGTTGTTCATCTGTTATTCTGTTCCACAAGAAATTGCATCTGCATGCCCGTACCGTATCTGAACTACCACACAAACAAATCCCCTGCACTGAATTATGGGCCAAACAGAGGAGAAACATCTTGTCGATTGCTACAGAGACAACTGAATTATGAGGACACCCTAATGCAGTCTGTGTTTAGGTGTTGGAGCTGTCCTGTCTTTCCATGATGCATGGGATTAATTTGCAAATGAAGTGTGTCCATCGGACTTGATTATTCTAATATGTGCTAATCTTCTTCCTGATGCAGAGGATTAACTAGTTTATTCCTGAAACTTGTTGGAGAAAACTGGAGGAAGAGGGACAGAAGCCACAAGGCATTTTCTTGCCCAGGTGATGAAAAAGAAACACCCTGACGTGTAATTCGGTCTCTTGGATGAACAACTCATCTTCTTCGTAATTAAATTGAAATGATTATCACCGTGCTGCTGAGATCAATAGATCATGCTTCTTTGTTCCGACAAGTTGCCAAATAATGCAGCGGAAATTTTAGGCTTTGATGATTACAGCAACAACAGTAAAACCCTGCGTACCAATGTACCATGCTTTTGGTTAGTGGTTGCACTCCACAATTCAGGCTGACTTCGTAGCTAAACGTATGAACTTCTCACGCACGGACGCTTGTATCCACTCTTGCACGTGGACGGTGCTTGATGAATTTGTACGCCAACTTTGCTCACCAACAATGGATAATGGATTCACCGGCCAAACGGGAGGTCACTCCACTGATTCACCGAACCCAACGACGGAGCAACGCAGCGAGCGACACCGCGCCGACGAGGCTCGGCTCCGAGTGGGAGAAAGAAACTAAAAAAGGAACGAAACAACGTAAATACGCGGTCGTCGGTTCG
>KE373186.1:16091-28868 GCA_000418225.1 Zizania latifolia
ATGAGTTGTTTGTAATCATGTTATAATGTAAAAGCTTAATCAGTTGTAAGAGAACCCAAATAGTAGATCTACTGACGTTTCACAGAGAACCAGCCTTCAAGAAGGCGCTAGGCGCTAGTTGGGCAGTGCCTTGGCACCTAGTGCCTAGAGGAGCCTAGGTTCAGCTAGGCAGCGGGTGGCAGACAACTAGTCAACAAAAATTGAGCACATGTTTCACAAAAATAGCAATCAAAATACATGTTTTAGCAAAGTTTCAGCACACAACATAAAGAAAAGTGCCATGTATTCTCATTTTGAACATATCACCAGTGATGGCCTGGAGGCGGCGGCCGGGGACCAGGGGGCAGGGGGTTGCTGCCTTGGGGGAGCTTGGGCGACCACCGGTGGTGTGGTGGCTGCTTGAAGCAGCAGGGGACTGGGTGGTTTGAAGCGGCGGCATGGCAAGCTTGCTGGTGGGTGGCGGTAAATTGATCGGCGGCACAGACAGAGCAGGAACCACGTGGAGCGGCTAAGGAGCCCTAAGCCAGGGCTGCGGTCCCTGTTTTATATGTCGCCGGTCACTGCCCTAGCCGCCCGCCTACCATCTTTGGCACCTGCCCAGAAGCTTCGGCTCCCAATTTGTAGGCTCTTTGGCACCTGCCCAGAAGCTTCGGCGCCTGATTTGTAGGCTTGTCACCGCCATGCCTAGGCCGCCTATGCGCCGAGTTTGACCACGGTTGATCGCTGAGGCGCTCTGGCCACCGAACTCGCCGCAAAGGGCCAAGTCGTGGCGCCCACCCAGTGCCTAGTGCCTAATTGCTGCCTAGACGCTGCCTAGACCCAATTTTTAGAACACTGCAGAGAACCCAAATACAAGGGGAAGAGAGTAATTGTCCACAGAGAATTTCTCTCCTTTCTCTCTTAGGATTTATGTTTCGAAGATTTGTTGTACTAGTTCAGTTTGGCCTAGGATTCCATATGATGATCGACAACATTGTGGACTGTCTAAATTGTTTTTTGGAACACTTTTCCAAGTTGATTTGATGCCCTGATAAGAAATAAAAAAAGGGCTGACTCGAAGCACCTAAATACAGTTTTGCACTGGATATGATCCCCATTTTCTGGTATTGGACCTCATCAGCTTAAATATAGTTAATCAGAAACTATTTTACTCCGTATTCATTTATTCATTTTTCATCTTAAACTTGTGTTTTAGAGAACTTCATTGCTGCTCTAGGTGTAATTTGATAATTTCGTGGCATTTTTATTGCTTGATGTCAAGTTTTGTCAGGAAGCAAACCGCTACTGACTACAAATGTGTTAATCATGATGAAAATAAATCCGTCACTCATTGGAAGCAGCAAAACTGCACTAGGCTAGCAGTAACTAGTCCAATGAGCACTAGATCATCCTAATTCATTTTGTGTAGAATGACAATCCTATATCATGTGTTTATGTGTTTTGGTCTTCCTTGCTGACAGGTGGCCTTATTGAAGACTGGTCTGTGAATCCTGTACAATGTTGGATCTTGTTATCAACTAAGGGTCTGTTTGGTATAGCTTCAACTCCAAGATTCTTACTGAAGCTGAGGGTTTGTATAATATAATAAAATAGTTTAAATTTTTATTTTTAATATAAAATAAAAACTAAATTATTCAACTAAATACATTTAATCTATCTACAGTACAGCTCCAGCTCTAGGATTTTTTAGAGCTAGGCTAGACCAGCTCTAAAAAAATTCTGAAGCTGGAGTTGTCCCAAACAGAGCTAAGAATCAGTAGCGCGATAAGAAAATGGAGCTAAGAATCAGTAGCGCGATAAGAAAATGTCCCCGATGGTCATTTTATTTATCTGCGATGTTTTCCTTTGTGCATGAACAATGTGGGATCTTGCTTTCAACTAACAGTAAGCAGCGAAACAAGAATCGCCGTTGTATTTATCCGCAATGTTCTTTGTACCAATAGAACATTAGAATATGCTATGTGCATCACCTCGTTCTTTTTTATTGGTGCCTCATTACAGGTATCTTGTATTGTATCTACATGTTTACAACACCTGACATGAACTGTAGCATTAAGGGACTGTCGAGCTGTACAAAATTTGTTTGTCTGCAATACAGCTTCTATATTGTGTTCACATCGATATCTACAGCGATGGTTAAGCCAATGGTTTTGCACACTGTTCGATCTATGGATGTTACCGGACTCCAAATTAAAGCTTCCTCTCGCTGTGTTTTTATGATCTTTTGACGATCGTTCTTTTGATGGTATCCGATCATACTAATTCGAGCGTATCAATGTCCAATCACTGAGTTTTTATGATCTTTTGACGATCGTTCTGTTGATGATACCTGATCATATTAATTTGAGCGTTTCAATGTCCAATCACTGAAGGATTTAAGAATAGGTAGTTCCTTTCCGTTGTCATTTCTCCAATGTTCCCAGAAGATATTTTTGTTACATTAAGCCGTAGATAAATTTATTTTTTGAACTAATTTAGAGGTTTTATCATCGTTTTATATTTTTTCAGACCGCAAAATACAAGTATTACCACGTCATAGCTTGGGTTGGTTTGTTTCAGCTTCTGATATCTGCAGTTACTTCTAGAATCTGAAACTGAAACAAATGATCTAAATTTTTAATCTAAATTGTAAGAATCAGTGGTTGTAGAATTTAAAAATGAATTAGAATCAGAAATCTAGGAAATATTAGTTTCTCTATATTCTTACCAACTAGATATTCAGACTAACTAGCTAGATATTCAGATTAACTAGCTACTAAAAATCTTCAGTTGAAACAAACAAGCCCTGAGAAAAGCCTAAGAAAAGCTCCACCAAACAGGTTTTATATGAACCTGTATAAAGCAACATAGTCAAATAATTGAGTGGAACCTAATGTTTACAAATCATCTATTTGACCCTAGTCACCATGGAATCGACTAGTCGTCATATTCAGGACGTATACATACTATGTATAGTATATACCAATAAAGCAATCATCAAGACTATATTAATGGCTAGTTGGTGACTTGTGAGATTTGATTTCTGCAGTGTCTATAACTCCATATCCCTGTCCTAAACTCTATTTTTTTTACTTGCTGGTGAAATAACAAAGAATTAAAGTCAGTCCTAACTTAGGAGCAGAGCAGCAACACTGTAGCATTAGATCACTAGGGCTAGAGCATCTTAAAGAAGCACATAATTAGCAAACCATAACAGCCAGCATGTACATAAGCTGATAAGCACCCTACTAGCCACCTAAATAAGTTCAAGTGTTCAACATAAACAGTCAGATTCAAATCATTCAATAGTCCAACACAAACATCACAAACATCCAACTAACTATGTGATTATCTAAATAAGCAAATCATCATTCAAATGAAAGGCTTTATATCCATCTCTAGTTGATGCTGATCCATCAACAATATGAACAGATTCTTCATCCTCCTCCATTGCTGCTACAAGATTCTTCCTACTGATCTTAGTTTTAAATGTCAGCTTCTTCAAAGGTATCTTGAGCTATTGTCTTCCTTAGACACTTTGTGTTCCTAACATAAGTATGCTTGAAAAAGACCTCTAAGCCCAATTGAGTAGGGCCCAACGATAATAGGCAACCTGATCATTCCTACCCTAATCGGACGACTAGACTAGAAATCTAATCGAGCTAATCGCCTCTGTACCGTTGGTCGATTTCAAGGGGCCAATTAGGACGACTAATTTGAAATTAAAAAAATAAAAATTCTATTTTTTAAAAAAATAGTAGGTGAATTAAGATGATTTATGGTAAAATTAGTTTTTAAAAATATTAAAATATCACAAAGTTATGAACCAAGATGAACAAAAATAGAAAATACAAAAATAATTACTTTAGCCCAGCCGACCAGCCCATTAGTCCATGAATTTTCTGTTTTCTTTTTATTGTTTATAGCATAAAATACAACTGAATGATTCAACATAAAATACATGTATGTATTTTATCTAATATGATATACATTATCATATGCATTATGTATTATCGCATGTGTTATGTATTATCACATTTATTATGTATTATAACATACATTATGTATTATTGTATGCGTTATATATTATCTAATATAAAATTTACTTGTTTAAAAATGTTTGAATTGTCAATTTGCTCTGTTGTATTGTAATTTGTATGTGAAGTTATGAACTGATGAATTTATGGTATTGTTATGTAAAGCTGTGAACTTATAAATTTATGGTATGATAAGTCTCTAATTTATCTCATAAAACAACAAACGTTATGCCAAAATCTTAACAAAATATATCAAGAATTTGTATGACATTACAACAATTTTCTATAGTTTTACACATAAGTTGGAAATGCTCGAATTACCAATTAGCCATGTTGTTTTGTAATTTGTATGTGAAGTTGTCAATTTATAGAATTTATGGTATTGTAAGTTTCTAATTTATCTCAAAAAATAATTTTCTGCGGTTTTATAGTTTTCAAATTTTGCTAAAAAATTGCTTGTCTGGTTACTGAGCTGGTACCATGGTAACTGAGCTTGATACCGTGGTTACCGAGCACTAAACCGTGTTTACCGAGCCGGTACCGTTTCAGTAGTTACTGAGCCTCGTACCATAGTAATTGAGGACCAAACCGCGGTAACCAACCACCAAACCGCGACTACCGATCGACAAATCGTTTTGCGAATCGATTTGAATTCAAATTTTGAAATACAATTTTTGGCTAAATTGGGCTGGTTACCGCCTGTCCGAGCCCCGGCGGTAATCAGCCCAAAAACGGAATTGGGAACCCTGTCTGCAATATGAACAAATTCTTCACCCTCCTCCATTACTGCTGCATGATTCTCTCTATTGATCTTGGTTTTCGATGTCTAACTTCTTCAATAGTATCTTGAGCCATTGTCTTCCTTGACCCTTCCTAAGTATACTTGACAAATGCCTCTAAGCCAATTTGAGTAGGCCTGCCCTACGATAGTAGGCAACCTGGTCATCTCCTCCCTAATCATATGACTAATCACGATTAATTGACGATTAGACCAGAAATCTAATCAAGCTAGTCCCCTCAATACCATTAGTCAATTTCAAGGGACCAATTAGGAAAAACTAATTGTGATTAATCACATAGCTGCAAAGAAAAAATATGTATCTATCTTTACGAGTCATCTGATTAATCGTGATTAAACGGACGACTTGTAAACATTGGTGGAACCTAAACAAACATAGATATATTTTTTTCTTTGCAGCTATGACAAATGCCAATGCTTATCATTATGCGCACAGGCAATGTGAAGGCACTTCGCAGAAAATACGACAAACAAAAAATCATAGCTCAGCAAACTTGTGCTTATGTAATGTTGAACTAACAGGGGAACTGACTGTATACTATGCTCAGATATCCACTACGGTTTGTTAACCGCCGATGTACAGTTTATTCCTCATCTGCTAAAAACATGCTATCAAATAGCTGGCAAGAACTCCTCGTCTTCAGCTGATGGTTTTGATACTTCATTCATTTTCCGGAAAACGAGTTTTTGCTGAGGAAGCTGACCATTAGATGGCACCGTGACCTGGGTGTCCACAAAGATGCTGTCCTCGTCCTTGAAATCACCTCTAAGGATACCCTTAGCCAGTTCGTTCTCCACATACTGTTGAATCACTCGCTTCACTGGTCTGGCACCGTAATTCGGGTCATACCCGAGGCTTCCCAGGAATTCAACTGCTCCAGGCGACACTTCAAGTTGGATCTTGCGGTCAGCAATTCTTTTCTGTACTCTTGCCAGCTGTGTAATAGGAAAATCAGAAGAAATTTAATTAGGATATGAATGGTATAACATGGTCTTTGTACATTGTTGCATAACTCACATAATCATTGGTGTCTTATTATTACCATATATCTTTTAGCGAAGCTAGTTTACTATTGTATTTTTGCTTGAACTGATATTTATAGATAGATGTGAAATTGACCTCAGCAAAGTAAGAAACTTTACCTGTAATTTGACGATGCTGTTGATCTGTTCCCTCTCAAGTGGCTTGAAAACAATATACTCATCAATGCGATTCATGAATTCTGGACGGAACACAGATCTTGCAGAATCCATCACTCTCTTCTTTATATTCTCATAGGCCAAATCAGTTGTTCCACCTTCTTCGTCCATGTTTAGTATGTATTGTGAACCAACATTGGATGTCATGATAATGATGGTGTTGGTGAAGCTCACCTTCCTGCCCTGCGAGTCAGTAACCCTTCCATCGTCCAATATTTGAAGAAAAACATTGAATACATCTGAATGGGCTTTCTCAATCTCATCAAACAAGACAACGGAATATGGCCTCCGACGAACAGCCTCTGTGAGCTGACCACCTTCTTCGTATCCAACATAGCCTGGTGGTGCACCAATGAGTCTTGAGACAGAATGCTTCTCCATGTATTCACTCATGTCAATCCTAACAACAGCTTCCTCGGTGTTGAACATAAAAGAAGCCAGGGCTTTTGCTAGTTCTGTTTTGCCAACTCCTGTAGGACCCATGAACATGAAACTGGCAATGGGACGGTTTGGGTCAGACAAACCAGCTCTGGATCTCTGAATAGCCTCGGCAATTGCTTTGACTGCAGGATCCTGCCCAACAACACGCTTGTGCAGTTCTGCCTCTAGGTACAGCAGCTTCTCCCTATCAGATTGCTTTAATTTAGAAACTGGAATACCCGTCCACCTACTCACTATTTCTGCAATATCATCTTGGATCACCTCTTCTCTTAGCATGGATTTCCCAGAACTTTGATATTCATCTAGCTCTTTCTCTGTTGTTCGAAGCTGGCGCTGCAATGCATTCAGACTGCCATACTTTAGTTCAGCAGCACGATTGAGATCATACTCACGTTCTGCCTGCTGGATCTCCACATTCACCCTGTCAATCTGTCCAAACAGTTTAAAGCAAATGAGACGACTGGGAAAAGCAATTATGGGGTATGTTATTCTACATTAGTACATTACAAGTAGAAGCCACTACATGGGAGTTACACTTTACCTCTTCTTTAATAGATTGAATCTTTGTCATCACTGATTTCTCATGCTCCCACTGCTCAGTCAGTTCCTTCTGCTTTTCTTTTAAGAGTGACAATTCTGCTTCAAGGCGAGATAGCCTGTCTCTTGATGCTTTGTCTGTATCATTTGTTAATGAGAGACGCTCCATTTCAAGCTTCAGTACAGAACGATCAATCTCATCTAGAGCGGTTGGCTTTGAAGTTATCTCCATTTTCAACTTGGCAGCTGATTCATCTACCAAATCAATTGCTGTGAAAAAACATAGCCACTGGTTAGGAAGAGCCATAAAAGGTCTTGAAATAGAACTCATAACAGTTCTCCTTCATCTTATAGCAGAATATTAGCTTGTAGGAGGAATGATTGTATAAAGAAAAGCACCTTTGTCAGGCAAAAATCGTCCACTAATGTACCGGTCTGACAGAAGAGCTGCTGCCACAAGTGCACTGTCTGATATGCGTACCCCATGGTGCAATTCATATCTCTCCCGTAATCCTCGGAGTATTGAGATTGTATCTTCCACTGAAGGTTGGTCAACATAAACTTGTTGGAAGCGACGCTCCAATGCAGGATCTTTCTCAATATATTTGCGGTATTCATCAAGGGTTGTGGCACCAATACAACGTAGCTCCCCTCTCCCAAGCATCGGTTTTAGAAGATTGCCAGCATCCATTGCACCGTTTGTAGCACCTGTAATGGGAGGAATTCTTATAAAATTTTGAATAGTGGAGACAGGAAAGCAACTTCTGTTGTTCATGATGATAGTAGTAAAATCCATAGAATTGTCATTAGATAGCTCCTAACAGCTAAATCTTTACTATTTTATACAAATTTCAGGGAAAACAATACAACAGAACTAGAACACAACAGCTATTGGATTTCATGTCATTCAAAGTTGTGAAGAAATGGACATGACCATGGCCAAAGAAATTACTGTAATGTATTTTGGCTCAGTTTGTGGTTATTGTGCTGTGCTGCGCTGATTATTTTTTAATCTGCCATGAAAATTGAAACTTAATAACTTATAATCGTTAGTTTGTTTTTCAGATCGAATTAAGGTTAGATAAAATATGTTATGCAAGTGTCATATCTTCCTAAATTGTTTTATACTTTGGGATCACAACAGTATTAGTATTTGCAATATAGATTAAAAGAAAAGCAGTTTGCCAAACTGCGAAACACCTAAAAGCTGTAGCACCAAATGAGATTATCATAATCCACCGCAATGGCAAATGGAACCTTCATCTTTATCAATTGTTTACCACGTCAGAAAAAAAGGAAACAAAATGGAGTAGCTCTGCCAGCATATGTTGACAGCAGGCAGTGCTAGAAAAACCAGCCAAGCAACCGATTAACCTGTGATCTGCACATGACCTGTTAATTTAGTGCATAATCGGCTGGTCGATTAATCCACTGGTTAATGCGATTAATCAGCCAGTCCAAAATCAGGTTGACCTATATAAAAACCGTCTTTGCTAGGGTTTTCTCCATATGCCCCTTTCCTATTTCCCCCCTCCGAGCGCTCTAGCCACGTGTACGGTGTACCCTTCAAGCCTCCCATGGCAAGTGCGCCACCGCCGGTGCTCTTGCCGCAGCCTTGACCCCTGCGCTCCCCCTTCTCTCACCCTGCCCCCTACGCGCCTCCTCACTATCTTGAGTAGTTGAGACTTGAGTGAGTATGATCTGTGAAGTCTTCACTCTTGAAGACTACTGTAGAAGTGTGAATGGTCCAAATTAGAAACAACCTTCCCAAGATCTTATACATGTCTACATAAGTACTTTATACCAATTGATTAATGGTCGACCGATTAATTCATTTAATATCCGTGTTGGAGGTAGGTCATGGACCCCTTCAGCAATGGACGCTGGCGAAGACCAACAATGGTGAAGTCCAACGACGATGGCGAAGACCACGAATAGGGGTGAAGACTAACGAGAGGTGGCGAAGACCCTCGTCAAGTGGCAAAGACCAACGACATGAAGACGTGAACCCTCGACACCAACAAGTGTGGAGCAAGCTAGAAAGTACAAGTCAGGTATATAGGTCCAGTAGCCAAAAGTGGCCCATAGGCACATGATGTATTAAAAAGATGTAAATACCCCTATAACCGTCTATGTGAACATAGGGCATAGATATAAAATCCTATGATTAAACCCTAGGCCTATGAATAGGCCCCTAAGTCACTGTAATAGGTGAGAAAAATACACAGTAATTACTCCCAAAAATCCTTGTTACTTAACACAACAACACTCAGATTAACTGATTAATCCCTACTCCCCTGCTGGCCGATCAGCTACCGATAACCAATCTTTTCAACAATGGCAGCGGGAAATCAAAACACATTTATGTAGTTAATTTTTATAAAATTTAAAAACTGTGTTAGAACAGCAATTCATAGCACATGGTGATCATATGGGAGAAGATGTATGCAACATTTAGGTATATAATATTTTTTTTTATTTCTGTACATTCAAACTGGAGATCTCATGACTCATAGCCTATATGGACTTCTTCATCCAATAAATAAAGAACTGATTTACTTTTAGGTTCTTTGTAGAAGGTACTATTTCACATAGAACCCCAAGATGAGTTAAATCTTAAAAATTCCACCAAACAAAAATTGCCTTCGAGATAGTGCAATCAGTGTTAGCTGGGTAGAAGCAATACCATTTCAAGGGGTATTGGCAACATAAGTTGAGTGGGCTCTGAGTCTGAGATAGATCACCTTATGCCATATTAGATGGTAATAAACCAAGCACAACTAAACCATTTTGTGATGTTGCTGTTTGGGCAAATAAATGTGTTCATTCTTTTGATAATGTATGTCTTATTCCAAAATTTTTAAATGATATCATCAAATAAAATACTCTGTATACAGGAAAAGAGTCCCAATAAGTCAAACAAAGAATCGAACATTCTGCATCTAATTACCTGCTCCAACAACAGTGTGAATCTCATCAATGAAAAGAATGGTTTGTCCATCTGAATCTGTGACTTCTTTGAGTACAGCTTTCAGCCTATCCTCAAATTCCCCACGATATTTTGCCCCAGCAATCAAAGCGCCCATGTCAAGTGCAATTAGCTGCTCAAAAGAAAATCAAAATTTTGGGGAAATAAAATCAAAAATCTTCAACAGGTAGAATAGAAATATGAAGGATGTATAATGCTCTTGTGATTTTTTAGCTTCTTTCATAGGAACTTCCCTACATTAACAATAGGCTGGGAATTCATAATGAAGGAGCTAATGCATCTTAAAGGTTACATCCAAACAAATTCCCCAAACTACAGAAAGTATGCTACTACTGAGATATTATGATCATTGTAGACAGGCTATTCTACGCAGAAACTTTAATAAGACAGGGCAGTTTATAAAATAATCATCACAGGAACATAAACACCAGTTTTGATATAAAAACTTTTTACGAGCTATAATATAAAAATTTACAAAAGAACAAGTCAAGAATATGTGATAAACAGATTATATATTAAGCAGATCAAAAACATAACATAGCAGATAAGTAAACTTACCCTGCGGTTTGTTAGAGCTTGGGGGACGTCTCCTTGCATTATCCTCTGAGCAAGCCTAAGCAAGAATTTAAAATCCAGTCAAAGAAACTACTTGATAGTCTGCAGGGTGAACAACTGTGCGAAATAAACTGTTTATTACCCTTCAGCTATAGCAGTTTTCCCCACACCAGGTTCACCAATCAAAACAGGATTGTTCTTTGTTCTCCGAGATAAAATTTGAATGCATCTACGAATTTCATCATCTCTTCCTATAACCGGGTCAAGTTTCCCCTGGCGTGCCATAGCTGTGAGATCCTTGCCATACTTGTCCAAAGCTTCATATTTGCCCTCAGGATCTGCGAAATCATTATTTCAGATGTTCATGTGAAATCTAGTACCGAGAATCTGAAAAAATAATACACATATTTATCATACCCAAAAAAGCAAACCATCAAATGATCAATCCCTACTTAAGCACTTCTTGCATTCTTGGTAAGAACATCATGATTTTTTTTCCCTTTTTTCTGTTAGTCTATTGCAGTCTCGACTGAAAATACCACAGTATTTTGTCCAGAAAAGATAACAGTTCTCTTTTTCTTACCCTTTTATTAATGAAGAATTGCATTGTCCTAAAAAGTGATCTGCTAAACTGCAAAAGGAACCACTTGAGAGGTTCCTTAGCACATGCTGCCTATAAAATTGATCAAATTACACAAGAATTTTCTGGCTTTATCTTTTATTCTATTTATTAAGTATATTTTCTATTAATCATCAGCAGCACTTCCTTTCTTTCATTCCAAACTGTATTTCTGTGGAGTAATTAGTAATTTTATGCATATTCTGCATTATTCTTATTTAGATTAGAAATATGAAATATGAAACCACTTACAAGCTGCACAAATGCTGATTTACCACATGAGCATTTAAGCACTGCAATGAGTGCTTAGGGCTTTTTAGTTTTTAGAACATTGGATAAATCTAGTAGTATACTGAGGAAAAGAGCATCATGTTATCACTGTATTTGTATCTTCGCAACAAAATAAGAAGCATGACATGCTCAGAGTGGCAATTAACACAAAAAGAACATTCCATCCCTTGAAACTTAATCAGAGTATACATAAAGATGAGGATATTAGAAACTTAAGCATATCCATGAGCTATGGTACATAACTAATCAATTTATGGTGCTTAGATGCAATAGAATACCATACCTTGATCAATTACATTTTGTTTCCCCCTTATCGATTCAATGGCTGTTTTTAAGGTATTTAAGGTAATCTGAAAGTCCCTGAACAGCTTTCTTCCAAATCGCTTATCATCCACAAAACCAAGAACCAAATGCTCAACCGAAACAAATGAATCACCATACTCTTTTTTAAAATCTCGTGCTCTTTGTACCAGAGCTTCCAAGTCACGTCCCAACATGGAACCAGGATCTTCACCCAACACCTGAATCATTGAACAGAACTTAAGAAAACTTCCTTGGCATGTATATCTTAAAAAGAAACTGTAGCGTACAGAAAGAATGATAGACTATTTAAAGTTATAAAGAAACATCAATAACTGTGATAGACCTTAGGCTGCCGCTGGATGTACTTCTCTGTTTCATCGAGAAGCCTTGTGTTATCAACTCCAGCTTTAGAAAAGATTCGGCGGGCAAGGCCATTCCTTTGCTCCAGCAAAGATTTCAGCAAATGTTCAGTCTCCACAATCTGGTGTTTACTTTCTTTTGCCACTTCAGGCGACGAAACAATCGCTTGCCATGCCATCTCAGTGAATTCTTGTTGTGTAATCTATCAGCCAAAGGAATGATATTGAGGTACATAAAACAGTGCAGTCAATCTCATTTCAAACAAACTGGATAGTGTGGAAAACTCTAACTAAAGGAGCTACCTACAGCCATGGACTATAACAAGGATATGGATCCAAATTACCATATGTTTAATTGTCACTAGTATAGTTAAAGCATAGCCTATCATGAAGGATGAATCAATGGCAACCAGAGGCTCCATTTTGTTAGCCCAAAAGTGCATCAGCCAGTAACTAATTAATGCAGCCGAAAGAGACACCGTATCCTTACCTTCCCGTCCCGGCTGCTGGCGGCGCACCTGACGGATAGCGTCCGTGGCACCCTCCTCACCACCGGAGCCACCCACCCAGTTCGCCCTCCTCCTCTGGACAACCTAATCGCCTTACACCTCGTCGACGAGGCCGTCCCCCTCCTAGCGCCCCACGCCGCGGCAACGACCGGGGTCGGC
>KE373186.1:51218-71252 GCA_000418225.1 Zizania latifolia
AACGGTAGGATTGGAAAACGGAGATATGAATGCACTAAATGGCTGCACGGAACAGAGACGCCGCTTGCCGGTGCAGATGGATACGGCGACACTCCGGCGACCAATTAGGGAACTTTTCACCAAATTAGACATGCTAAAAGACTAACTGTGTTGTCCAATTAAGCAAATAAGGTCTACATTAATCTAGCCACGGTGAACCTAACGGCGATTTGGGGCTTGGCGTCGCCGGCGAGCTACGGACCATTTCCGGACAAAAAAACTAGCAGAACGTGATATACTAGGCATGAATTTTCTTATGTAAAGAATAATTGCGAAATGATGATACCTTGGATGAGATCGGAGCAGAGGCAGTGAACGGCGGTCCAAAAGGGGGTTTTCGACGATGGCCTCAATCCAGTGAAATTGGCTGCGAAAACGGAACCACCGAGTTCTACTGATCACAATGCTGACCTCTATTCGAGCAATGAAACAACGGAAAGGCGGAAATCAAGATGTACCAGGAGTGACAACGGTAGAGCTCTAAACGGATTCCGACGAATGGCGATGAATCCTAGGCGATGGATGTTGGAGGTGTTTGGCTGAGTACTCGGAGAACTCGAGGAAAGCGGTAGCTCTCACTACAACGAAACACACGGTTCTCATACACGCGGGTGGAGCAGAGCCATGATGACGCCTATGGCGCGGCTACGGCGGCTGAGCGCTGAGTCATGGCGGGAGGAAGTGACACGCGGAGGGCAGGAGGTGAGAGACGAGCAGCGAGCTGGACGCGTGCTTTCCCCCGAGCGTTGCGGCGAGGCGCGAGCTGGCTGACTGCGTGGCGCTTGTTCGGCTGCTGCGCGTGGAGTGCGTGGCCACCGGGTGAAAACCAGCAGCAGAGAAAAACTGGGGCGTGATACTGCTGCTGCCGGTGGTCAATAGCCTTAACTTGGAAATTAAGAGGAGCTTTGGTCATGGCAGGTATGGACGAATAGTGACAAGGCCTCTGTTGTTTCAATCCGTGGAAACTGGTCTGTGTCTGCATCAAAGATTACAAGGCTGGAAATGGTGGCTGCTGCTGATTGTTAATGTGCCAGAGATGGAGTGTTGCAGAGTAAGAAGGCAACTAGTATCTCGTTTATATCCTACAGATTTTTTATTTGGACGGCCCTAATTATTATTGCTAAGCGCTGCATTAAATACTTATAAATAGAGTTTATAAGGCACACATGAGATCAACTAGAAGCGTAGATAGAAGGAGCACGTTGCTAAGGTTTAGAATATTGAAAGGCTGCCAACGGCATGTTCGTCACGTCGATAAATCGACTCGTGTGGAAGCCAACGTCCACATGTCGCCTTCGCAACCATGATTTACGGCAGTCGGCCGCGTTATTCTATAGGCGCAACGCGTGAATGTTTGCAAGACTGGCTATCCAATTGCAACAACCTCCACATGATAAATTAGTTCGTGTGGAAACCTAAGTCCACATGGCTGGTTCTTAAACTGCAACAGTACCACACTAGCTCCAACTTCCAAGCCTCCATTTAGGACGAAACTTTGACCGAAACCCTGAAAGTAGATGGGAATGTGGAACCAACATGGCCACTTGTGCGTTGATCAAGTCGAACGTACCTGCAAACAAGGATACCGATAGCTAGCAAGCTTATCTTCTCTTCTATAAATGCAGCATGCCACTACCAGAAAGAAACCATGCATGCATCTCGAAGCAGTTACCCTAAACTTAAAGCATGTGTCATTTCCTCAGTTCATCGCAGCTTCTTACCATTGCCCTCTCCTCTGTCCTGAGCTTTGCAATTTTGCCTGCCCTCTCCTCCGGTGCCACCGCTCCACGCAATGACTCCAACACGGACCTCCAAGCCCTGCTTTGCCTGAAGCTCCATCTCTCTAACCCTGCTGCCGCAGGCCTCCTGAGCTCATGGAGGCCGTCCAATGGTTCGTCCCATTTCTGCAGCTGGCCCGGCGTTTCTTGCAGCAAGGCGCCTGCATCTCGCGTCGCTGCGCTGGACCTCGAGTCGTCAGGTCTCAATGGCCAGCTACCGCCCTGTGTTGCCAACCTCACTTTCCTCACGAGAATCCACCTCCCAGATAACCAGCTGAGTGGCTCGATTCCACCGGAAATCGGTCAGCTCAGTAGGCTGAGCTACCTCAACCTCAGTTCGAACCGTTTCAGTGGATCGCTCCCAAACACGCTGTCTTCTCCCTCCCTCCAGATTGTTGATCTTGGGAGCAACTCCCTCCAGGGTGAGATCCCACCAAGCCTAGCCAAATGCTCAGGTCTTCAGAAGCTGAACCTGGAGTCCAACATGCTCGGTGGAGGTATCCCGGAAGGGTTGGGGATGCTCTCCAATCTTTCAGTTCTGCTTCTTGCTGGTAACAGCCTCACAGGCAAGATCCCTCTTTCACTTGGGAGCAGCTCCTCCCTTGTCTATGTTCAGCTCACAAACAACAGCCTCACAGGGCCCATTCCCCCTGCCCTTGCTGCCAGTTCGTCGCTTCAGGTGTTGGACCTGACGAACAACAACATCACTGGAGAGCTTCCTCCTGCTCTTTTCAATAGCACATCACTTCAAAGATTAGCCCTTGGAAAGAACAACCTTGTTGGGTCCATACCGGCCATTTCAAATGCTAACTCACCCTTGCAATATCTTTCATTGTTACAGAATAATCTTACTGGCACCATACCATCCTCCCTGGGGAATTACTCTTCCCTTCGCCTGCTCTCCCTTGCAGGTAACTATTTGGAAGGCAGCATTCCAGGGAGCATAGGCAAGATTCCAAATTTGCAAGCACTGCACTTGTCCTACAACAATTTGTCAGGGACTGTCCCAGCCTCTATATACAACATTTCCTCACTCACAACACTCAATTTAGCCGTCAACTATTTAACAGGGAGCATTCCATCTAACGTTGGGTACACCCTTCCAAGAATCAAAACACTGATTTTCCAAGCAAACCTATTAGATGGACCAATCCCTCCCTCTCTAGCCAACGCAACCAATCTTGAGGTTATTAACCTCGCGGACTGTAAATTCAGTGGCGTTATACCATCTTTTGGGTCCCTTGCTAATTTAAACCAGCTGATTTTGGCCAGAAATCAGCTCGAAGCTGGAGATTGGTCCTTCTTCTCCTCACTGACAAACTGCACACAGTTAGTGATTTTGTCTTTGTTTGGAAATATAATGCAAGGGAGCTTGCCAAGTTCAGTTGGTAGTCTTGCAAAAAGCCTACAGGTTTTGTTTTTGAAAGAAAACAAGATATCTGGAACACTACCACCAGAGATAGGGAATCTCACAAACCTCATGTTTCTTAGAATGGAGAACAACCTTTTTGTTGGAAATCTCCCTGACTCACTTGGAAATCTTTCAAACCTGACTGAATTCAGCCTGTCTCAGAACAGATTCTCTGGACAAATTCCAATTTCATTTGGTAAACTCCAACAGTTGAATGAACTTTATTTGCAAGAGAATAATTTGAGTGGACCCATTCCTAGAGCTATAGCTGATTGCAAGAACTTACTCACACTGAACCTTTCCTGTAACACCTTGAGTGGGAGCATACCAAAAGAGCTTTCCTCTCTCTACTCCCTTTCAAATGCTTTGGACTTGTCTTACAACCAGCTTTCGGGGCAGATTCCTCAGGAGATTGGCGGCTTGATCAATGTCGGCCATCTAAATCTTTCCAACAACCATCTGTCTGGATCAATTCCCAACAATCTAGGCGCCTGCGTCCACCTGGAGTCCCTCCACATGGAAGGCAACTTTCTTGATGGCAAGATTCCGAATTCTTTCGTCAGTCTGAGAGGTATCAGTGAGATTGATCTTTCCCGAAACAACTTGAGCGGCGAAATCCCCGAGTTCTTTGAGTCCTTCGATTCCTTGAAGCTTCTCAACCTGTCCTTCAACAATCTCGAGGGCCAGATGCCGGAAGGGGGGCTGTTCCAGAATTCGAGCGAGGTATTTGTCCAAGGGAACACCATGCTATGTTCCAATTCCCCGAAGTTTCAAGTGTCGCTCTGCTCTGCACCGAAATCCAGACACCGGCGAACAGCGCGCAATCTAAAGATAATTGGTGTCAGTGTCGCTGTTGCTCTGGTCTCCTTGTCGTGTGCGCTGCTCCGCCTGCTCGTCGCCTTCAAGAGGAGCAAGCGAGCCAAGCAACCAGACGACCATCCGTCATGCAAGGGGCTGGAGAAGTTCTCGTACTCCGATCTAGTCAGAGCGACAAATGGTTTCTCTTCGGACAACTTGGTTGGATCCGGCACCTACGGATCAGTCTACAAGGGCACACTCGAGCCTGAAGCGCGTACGATTGCTGTCAAGGTCTTCAGGCTCGATCAGCTGGGAGCACCGAAGAGCTTCCTTGCCGAGTGTGAGGCCTTCAGGAACACTCGCCATCGCAACCTTGTGAGGGTGATCTCCGCGTGCTCGACGTGGGATCACAAAGGCAACGATTTCAAGGCTCTTATTATCGAATACATGGCGAATGGTAACCTGGAGAGCCTGCTCTACTCGAAAACGGGAAGTCCACTGAGCTTGGGCTCCAGAATTGCCATGGGAGTGGACATAGCTTCTGCACTGGATTATCTTCACAACCATTGCACGCCACCGATTGTCCACTGTGATTTGAAGCCCAGCAATGTCCTCCTGGATGATGTAATGGCTGCACGTCTCGCTGACTTTGGGTTAGCTAAGTTTCTTCACACTCCCAGTTCTTCAAGCTTTACTACTTCCACAAGCTTAGCAGGACCAAGAGGATCGATTGGATACATTGCACCAGGTAACAAACCTCATATCTTCAGTTTACTTGTCATTTCTAGCTTAAAAAAGAAGTCTTTATGATTTTTCTAATGATCGCAACTGTGAGATAATCAGCTACTCAAACAATGCAGAGTATGGCTTTGGGAGCAAAATCTCGACAGAGGGTGATATCTACAGCTACGGCATCATCATCCTGGAAATGCTAACGGGAAGACGTCCGACAGATGAGATGTTCAGCAATGGTCTGAGCCTTCACACATTTGTGGGAAACGCATTTCCCCAAAAGATCGGCGAGGTTCTTGATCCTAACATCATCCCAGAATCTGAAGATGAAGACGAAGGCACAGACAAAAAAACAGACTACGAGAGCCACGCGACAGTAGGGATGCGGAGCTGCATTGCAAAGCTTGTTAAGCTTGGTCTCTCGTGCTCCATGGAGAATCCGAAAGATCGGCCAACGACGCTGGATGTTTTTGCTGAAGCCACCGCAATCAAGCATGCATTTTCAGAACTATGTGGTTGAGCAAATTGAAAATTGTGTCAGTTGCCCACATGTCACTGGTTCATAAATTGTAGATTTATATCATTAGCCAGTTATGCTCAACTAACTGAAAAGATAACGAAGTTCTTCCTGATGATGCTACGGTTCTTGTATGTTTTTTCATTTCACCATTAATTTGTATATGTTATAGATCAAACTATTAAGAGAAATTTTATAGTTCTTGCTATCAGAGGTATCATAATTTTCAGTGTTAATTTTGGTACCTTCCAGTAACTAAGGTACCAAAATTAATACTGAAAAATATGTTACCTCCTGTATCCCTCAAGAACTATAAAATTTCTCTCAAATTTAATACTAAAAATTATGGTACCTCTTATATTATAAAATCACTCTATAATATATGCTTCAAATAGGTATTCCCAAAAATTATTTGAAAAGAGGGATGGAAATTCAACTTGTAAACTGATGCTCCAATTGTTGATTGGAGACAGTGCATGTGCTCATTGAATTGTGCAAAATAGACTGGACGTTTGCTATAATCGGAGTTCAATTGAACTCATAACGATTGGATTATTTTGGGCCATCAAGATTTCAATTAGGGTCCCTAAACCTTTTCAAATTATCCAAATGGTGGTGGTCCTACTCCATTGTAAATTTTATAGTTTCCTCCCTAATATTATTTAATATTACACAACAAACAAATACAAATGAATTAACATATATATATATATAGAATTTTATGGTGCCCCAAATTTTATAGATCATTCAATTTGTACGATCCAACGACTTAGATTTAATATCGGTGACCTATTGCCTCCTAGAGGTAATAGGTCATATAATCTTCCTTTAATATGCGCGGGCCCGCGTACATACAATAATTAATTAACTTCTTTGCATGCTAGTAGATTAATTATTGCATGCACTAGAAAAAGAAAATAATCAATAAACTTTACGTGCGGACGACATGCATGCAGATTACTTTCCATAATCAAGCTTGCTAGCCCATTTTATTTTTTAATTAATTATTTTAAATACACTTAATCAACGGTCCAGATTAGTTTTAACTATTACCTCCCTAAGAGGTAATGGGGTACCGTAAATGGATCCATATATATATATATATATTCAAAATGAGTACTCCTAACAAACAAGTGAATAACATATATCATATAAATATATATTTAATTTATTTCATGGAATATTACAATATTTTATTTTGTTCCTAGAGAGCAGCTTGCTAATTAAGAAAAAAAAAAAGAAACATATATAGCTAGGTATACTGACCTGTTGTGACCTTGCCACTGCCCAGCACACCATGCCGTGCTTGCTGCTTCTGGTCAAGTGGGGAGGAAGAAGAGAAGTAACAGGACAAGAAGGAAGAGAAGGAAGGAAAAAGGAAACAGCAAAATTCGTCGGATTCACATCAAATTTCAGCTACCTCGTTGCAAGGGTAATGTCTAGCTAATTACTCCCAAGATGTATCAATTTCAAAATAACAGAAATCGAGCTGTTCTCCAATAATTCAATTATTTTTTCTGATCCACGTGCTAATCAAGTAGAAAATTGGGATTATTAATCGTGTTTATTTCCATTTCACTATTTAATTATTCATGTGGTTATGCACTAACTATTCTAGTTTCATGATATTGTTCCCACTGTCTATTCATATTTCATAATTATTGATTCATATCCTGGTTAAATAATTAAAGTACCATGCGAAGCCATGGAACATAATTATTGAATCATTGTAGTACAATCAATTATCGGGAATCTAACTTGTTTCACACTTAACAAACATGCTTATTCCTGATGATTATATTGTCACTAATCATTAAAATTACCAAATCTCTAGAACTAGGGCTCTAGATGCTTACAACCTACTGCCTCATGGGTTCATGTACTTTTCAATCAAACGACAATATCTTCGAATTATGCTACCAATTTCCAACATAATTATTCTCTTCTAGTTTACTTGTGCCCTTATCTGGATGTTAGGTGTCGATGCCAAGAACAAAGTCGCCAGCAGTTGCTACTTGCTACTGCTGGACATGTCATTCAGACCCAACAACTACTTTAAGCAGCTTTTCTTTGTTAGAATTTGGCCAAACTGATCCTAAATCAAGTTATCACGGGCACACTACTAGTTAATTTGTTAGTCCATGTTTATTCATGAGATGAAATGATCTATAAAAATTTGTATGTGCCGTCTACTAATATGTAATCTGAGGATTAATACCGGAAAACGCAGTAAGTTTCTGGTTTCCAAAATGAAATTAACCAGGGGGCAACAACTGAGGGAGGCTAAGCATGACCAATCAAGCACAGTCAGCTGCAGTCGTCGTTCTTCTCTGCTTTCTCCAAAATTGAGCTTTGGCTGGCCATGTGGAATCATTGTTGTCAGTCTACCGGAATCATTGTTGGATAAAGAAAGAGAGAGAAGAAATGGTTGGATCATGGGCACACATCTGCCATATATACTTTGCTTCCACATTGGCCAACATCATACCTGCAATTTCCAGGAACCCGATCGATGCTCTAGTCTCTGTCCTTGTTGAATCTAATTGCGTTTTTAGTAGAAAATGACTGATTACCGGAACAAGGTGATCATGTGGTCATTGGATTTTTCTGACTCGAAGAACATTGACCAAGTGCACGTGCCTTTTGTGTGCAATGGGTTCTACAGCTGCCAAGAAAAAGTACATCTCTTGCTACGTTCCACATGCGTGGCGTATGGTGTTAATCTTGGAGGTTGGTGATGGAGGACATGGATGGTGGGAAATCAAAGTAGTTAGATGACTTTGAAGAATTAATGGTGACCTATGTTGTTTCAATGCAGGAAACTAGGTCCCGTCTACCTAGTTTTGGCTTATTTATAAATTTAAAGCTCGTTGTATTATTACTAGAAACGGCTTCTAAAATTTAAGTTTATTATCTATATAATATAGTAAAAATATTGTATTACCCCAGAAAGGCGGCCAACGTCGGGACAGCAGGAGACGACGAGCGACACCAAACAAAGTCTGGGTAGGCAGCGCTGCCACGTTGGGGCAATAGGTCGGGCGGCGCTAGTGAGACGATGACCGATGCCGCACGCCACACACAACTAGCAGGAGAGGATCAGGGCGTGAGAAGGTGAGAGAAAGAGGCTATTTATATGAGTGATAAAATTTCTATAAATATGATAAAATGGTATGAGTATTTTTGTCATTAGGTAATGTGTGGATAACAATAAACTCACGAAGCCTCATTTCATGAGTTCTTTCCACCAACAAGAACAAAATTAGACTTATAGGTTATTTGGACAATAAATTATGGCTTCTAGATAATTTATAGCCTTTTAGAGTCATAAGCTATCTAGAAAGGACGTGCATTGGATAGTAGCAATGATAACAACCCACGTACATGGAAGCAGCTGGTGCTTATCGGGGATATGACCCTCGGGTATCCCATGATGGGCTTTAGTGGAGCGTATCGGGGGCATGTTTGACCCATTAAGGAGATCAACATAAATATGCTATGTTAAGATATATTGAAAATAATATCCTTGTAAATAGAAAATACCCTGAAGATAAGGAATGCTATCCTTGTAAATATGAAATAGCTTAAAGATAAAAAGGTATCCGATTGTAATATCATAAAAATAGTAGCAACTGAATAGGGATTTAATCTCCTAACTATAATCTCACCCTCCACGCTATATAAGGGGTGAGGAGGGCCCGTAGACGACACGTAGCCATAGAGATCTACATTCATATCCAATCTACAGTCTACTACATAGGATATAGGGTTGTTATCCTCCGGGAGACCTGAACTTGTCTATAATCTCCTGACTCTTGTATCTTGAGTCAACCATAGCCTAGAACAGAACGTTGTCATACTCATAAATCACCACCGTAGGTAACACCATCGATGGACTACTTGGTAAAGCATCGATAGTTGGTGTGCCAGGTAGAGGGTAGATATAATTTAACCAAAGGCTTCATAGCAATCATCTGCAACTTCAACACCACCATTCTAGTTGGCTCCATCTTTGTATGGATCGAATGTTGTCAAGTCCCCCATCGCTAGCCACCTCGATGTTCGTGGCCACTAGGGTTATTATTTAAGTGGAGGCCCAAACCTTTATAATCTTTGATTACGCTCATTAATAACCTTTGAGGTTATTACTATTTATTCATCCACAATTCTCATATATCTATTGTGGTGCAACTAATTTCGTTGCGCCAACACTTTCATTTTTCAATGCTACAACCTTTCATTTTTCAACACCGCATGCATTAGCTTTGTTGTCTAGCTAGTGTGTTCTTTTACAAATTACAATTGTGTTTAGAATGGTGCGATACATAAGTAGTCCGGACTTTATTTGTTTATCAGCGTTTTTATGGTGTGTTTCGTTGCTTGTGCCAATAAGTGGTATGTGTCTCCAAACCACCTTGACCCTCTCTCAACCCTACACGCAAAGCTCAAAGCCACATCAAAACATCTGTAGCAATGGAGCAAGTCCCTTTTCTCCGGTGCAAGGTTGTAGTTCCACTTGGCATAGGAGGTCATTCTCTGTTTCAACTGCGCCATGGAGCACATGGTCCTATCCAGTGCCAAATCTCTCCTTCGGGATCAACTGAAGCGCATGGTGCTTGGTTTAGCGATGGTCAACAAATTCAGGAAAAAACATGCGGCCAAGATTACCAGGCTAAAAGAAGGCAACGCCAAAATAAAGTTTTTCCATGCATGCGTCAACTCAAGGAAAAGGAAAAACACAATCATTAGCCTTTGAGAAAGTGACCGGGACGCTTGGGCCACCTCACAGAAGGAGAAGCAAACCTTAGTCAATAACTTTTTCAGTAGAATCCTGGGTCCTTGCTCTGCTAGAGAGAAAGCAATCACCTAGGACTCCCTCAACCTCCCTCAGGTCAACCGTGTGGACCTTGATACCGAGCTCACTGAGTCGGAGGTCAAAGAGGCCATTGACGTGATACCATGTGACAAGGCTCTGGGCCCAGGCGACTTCACCGACACCTTCTACAGAGTTTGCTAGCCCACAATTAAGGCTGATTTAATGCATCCTGCCCATGCTTTTTTTAACCTCCAGTCCCGCAATCTCGCCTACCTGAATACAGCGAACATTGTCTTGATCCCGAAAAAGAAGCTGTTGAACACCCAAGAGATTTTAGACCGATCAGCCTAATCCATAGCTTCTCCAAGATCATCACCAAGATCATGGCGCGTCGCCTCGCTAAAGCCCTTGATTCTTTGGTCTCCATCGATCAGAGCGATTTCATCAAATGATGGAGCATTCATGATAACTTCATGCACGTCCGCAACATCACGCACCGCCTTAATCACTTGGCCATGCCTTCGCTTCTCTTAAAGCTCGATATTGCCAAGACCTTTGACTCAGTGCACTGGGACTACCTCTTAGAGCTCCTCACCCGCCTTGGCTTCCCTCACCGTTGGTGTGATTGGACTATAAATATCTTGGCTTCCTCCTCTTCTAAAGTCTTGCTGAACGGCAACCCAGGAGACCAAATTTGGCATTGCCGTGGCATGCACCAGGGAGACCCGCTTTCTCTTTTCCTCTTCATCCTAGCAATTGACCCCTATAGAGTATTCTCCAGAAAGCCACGGATCAGGGACTACTCAAACCAATCCTAAATGGTAGCCTGACATCAATTCATACCTCCCTTTACACGGATGATGCTGTTATCTTCTCTTACCCTACAAAGGAGGACATTACTAACCTATCCTTCATCCTGCGTAATTTTGGGATGGCGACTGGCCTAGTAGTCAATACCTTCAAGAGCCAGGTGGTGCCGATTCGTTGTGACGGTCTAAACCTTGTCGACAACCTGCACGACCTCCCCGTCTCAGTGACATTATTCCCCTAAAGTACCTTGGGATGCCCCTCATGATCAAGCGCCTCCGCCGCTCAGACCTTTAGTTTATTGATGACAAGATCGTGAATCACCTTTTGGCCTGGCGGGGGAAAACGCTCTCCCACAGTGGGCGCATCACCCTTGTCAAATCTGTGCTCTCCTCGATACTAACCTACTTCCCGTCGACAATCAGAGCGCCAAAATACTTGCTTTCCAGCATAAAAAAAAGGCGGTGTTTCCTTTGGGCAAACACAGACACCCTAACAGCAGGTAAAAGCAAAGTAAACTGGTCGACTGTCTACAGGCCTTGAGAGTTGGGTGGCCTCAGAGTCCTCGATCTACACCGTTTCACCCACGCGCTCCAGCTTCATTGACTATGGCAGGAATGGCACTCCGCGGCAAAACCATGGATGGGAAAAGAATCGCCATGCCATGAAACTTAGAGGCAGCTTTTCGTGGCCCTAACAACGCTCCACGTGGGCAATGGGAAAAAGGCCAAATTTTGGAACTCCCCATGGCTTCCTAGACGATGCCCGATGGACATTGCGTCGACCATCTATCGGGCTTCCCGGCAAAAGAACATAACAGTTTCCGTAGCCCTACTTAATAACAAATGGGCTCTCGATCTGGATTCTTCCGGCCAACTCATCTCAAGTAAAGCCTTAGAGGAATTCACCAACTTATGGATGAAGACCTCCTCTGTGTATCTCTAAGCAGAGACTATCGATGAGATCATCTGGACTGCACACAACTCAGGCACATTCTCAACCAGTTCTGCATATCGTGCGCAATTCAATGGCTCAACAGGCTCCACCTTTGTAGATCTCATTTGGAAGGCTTGGGCACCCCCGAAATGCAAGCTCTTTGCTTGGCTCGCCATCCAAAATAGGCTCTAGACCTCCGACCGCTTGGCTCACCGGGGTTGGCCACACCAGCAAGTATGTGTTCTCTGCAAGCAGAGCCGAAAACCGCATGCCACCTCTTTAGAAGCTATAGATTCTCTAGGAAGCTTCGTTCTGATATGGTGGACTGGTCTGGACTGGCATCCCTATAAGAGGAGCCAGGACAATTGCCCTATCTAGCAAACATTTGTACCTGGTGGGAAAGCATTGTCTCAAGACCAAGGCAGCCGAAGAAAACCATATCTTTCCTTCTGATTCTGGTGACCTAGAAAATCTGGAAGAAAAAGAATGCCAGAATCTTTCGGCATGTCAAAACTAGAGCCTCCGTGATTCTCCAGCAAATCAAGGAAGAGGCGAGATCTTGGGCCAAAGTTGGAGCCTCCTGTTTGGCCCCTTTCGCCTAATTTGTCTTTTTTCTCACTCTCTTTTCTATCTTTTTCTCCCATAAATCCTCCCTAATCTAGTATACTCGGCAATTCTCCTGCCGCTTTTCAAAAAAAAAGTGGTACGTGTATGAGTTCGTTAAATAAAGAAAAAGGAAACATTCACCTGTTTGATTTTTGAATAGGACCTGACCACAAATGTGTGAAGTATTATCAGAACCATACGATTCTACTCTTGCTCTTCCTTTCCCTTTCTCTATCACTTTCATTTTTGTTTTGCATGTGGAAAATCCCATAATGCTTAATTAATCTAGGTTAATTTGATTAAATTTTGGATTTAGATGCGTTTATTAAAAAGCATGATGTCGAAAATTCAATAAATATATTGAAGTAGTGCAAAATCAAAATAGTGTAGACGAAAAGTTTTATAAAAAAAATACATATCTATACACAATATCAGGAGCCTCACTTTTGATAAATGTATCAAATAGTGCAGCATGACTGCTTCCATTTTTATTTAGTTTATCTTCATTTTACTCTTGGATCTGGAGCTGGTGAGCATACCAGCTCAGATCACACAACAGTACAACACACGACGGCATTTGAACAGAAATTAAACAATGAGTTTATAATGCGATGACTCAAACAAATAGCACTCCATGTTTATTTAGTTTATCATCATTTTGAAGGGATTGTTACTCATACACACTCATAAACTCCTGAAAAGTTTGACACAACTGTTCATCTGTTTCACATTTAATTTCCCCTACGCAGCATGGACAGCAGAAGAACGTGATCCTGCTTGATCGTCCCTTCCACGCTAGAATCTCCTGCCGGTCCAGCTGCTACATATAAATCATAGCGGTGGGCATTCATGCTGTTTGACTGCGTGCCATAATAGAGAAGAACAATATAGTTTAGATAACCATATAATAATCTATACAGACAACCAGTCGTGTTTAATAGAAATAGCCGTGCTTACTGTTTCTGTCGCACTCGTTTCCTGGGTCACGGCGCCCAAGGATGCCACTGACAAAAACCAGTAGAATGAGGAGAAGCAGCTGAGCTTGGCTCGGAAGGTGGCATCCCTTCCACGCTAGAATCTCCTGCCGGCCCAGCTGCAAGTGGAGGTCGTGTAGACTTTTTCTAAAAATATATATTTACTATCTCTGTTTCAGAATATAAGCTATTCTAATATTTTTCAGATTTATTTATAGATCAGTGAATTTAGACACATATTCATTGATCTATAGATGAATCTAAAAAATACCATAATGACTTATATTCTGAAAGGGATATAGTATATACAATATCAGGAGCCTCACTTTTGATAAAGATTTTTTAAAATAATATATTTTTTGTAAAATTACAGTTTTACATGCTGTTTCAAAAAAATCACAAAACTAGATCATCTCCTATGGAGCAGGGAACTGTCGAACAGGAGGTAAAAGCACACGCTTGCACATGAAAAAGCAGTGAAAAGCACGCGCGTGCAAAACGGCAGAAAAAGCACATGCAGCACCCGCACAAGAAGCACACGCAAAACCCAGCGGGGGAAAAGCCTAGCGCCTGGCATGTGCATGTGCGCCAGCTGCCGCTGCTGGCCCGGCCAACTGCTGCAGGTCGCGCTCCCGCGCTTGCTTTTTTTGGTGAGCTCCTATCGACTGTTCACTGGTCCACAGGAGTAGGTAAAACGTCGACAGGATCAGTCTAGTTTTGTGATTTTCTAAAACGGCATACGGATTGTAAATTCGCCGAAAAAATATTATTGAAAAAATCTTTGATAAACGTCTCAAATAGTGCAGCATGACTTCCTCCAGCCGTGTCATCTGGGTCCAATAAAATTTCATGATTCCTAGAGTTTTACAATACAGCAACGAAATATGGTGGTGGGAGGGCCGGGGATTGGCAAAATCTGCGCTTCTTTTATTTGGTCAAAACTGGCAACTATTTAGTACTTTTTGTTAAATAAGAATGTACTACATGTATATATATTAGGTGTTTATGAGACTAATCTCGTTAAATGTCCCACTTCGGGGGCAAAAGTGTGGCTTTGCACATGTCCAATACATAGAAAATTAAGTCCAGATTCATCAATTACTCTCGGATCTGGAGTTGTGAATCACAGCACACGATCAACATTTGGACAGAAATTAAACAACTAACGAGTTCATAATGCTACTGTCGACTCAAACAAATAGCACTCCATGTTTATTTAGTTTATTTTTCTTTTGAAGGGATTATTACTCATACACACTCATAAATATAGCCCTTGAAAAGTTCGACACAACAGTTCATCTGTTTCACATTTAATTTCCCCTCCACAGCACGGACGGCAGAAGAACATGCATGATCCTGCTCGATCGTCCCTTTCCACGCTTTGAATCTCCTGCCGGTCCAGCTGCTACATAGAAATCACGGCGGTGGGCAGTATCCCTGGTAAGCCTCTGCATGCCATGATGGAGAAGAACAATAAAGTTTAGAAAACCATATAGTCTATTCAGACAACCACTCGTGTTTAATGAGAAATAGCCGTGCTTACCGTTTCTGGCGCACTCGTTCCCTGGGTCGTTGCCCGCAAGGATGCCACTGACAAAAACCAATACAATGAGGAGGACAAGAAGCAGCTGAGCCTGGGTCGGAAGGCGGCACGAGTTGTTCTTGTTTGCCATCTTCCCAAGCAGTCGTTGCACTAGGAGAGGCAAAGCCTAGTGGTTAATTAGTTCCAAAGGGACGCTTAATATTGTTGGATGCTCTAATTGCAATGCAAGCTCCGGTACTTATAGTAGAGCCTCCATCCTGTACGTCCCCAACTAAGCCAAAAAAGAAACTGGAAGCTGGTTGGAAAATGTGGAAGAAGCTAGCTAGGAGCCATGGAATATTAAGATCTCCCAACTAACCGTGGAACCTCTGGAAGTCCGTCGGTGATCAACTCCGATGAGTGGAGCCACTCATACAGCTTAAGGTAATTGTAAAATATTAGTCACCCTAAACTTTTTATGTAACAACTTAATCGGATTAAATAAGGTTATATTTGGTTGCCGGGATAAAACTAGATAGGATTATTTCATTTAGTTTTTGGGGTGCATGGTAGTCGTTTGGTTCCTATACGAGGTGGATGAGATCATCCATCTTAAGAAAATATTCTTTTATATGTTTAACGAATCTATCTAAAAATTAGGTGAATAGACTTATCGACTCTTTTGCCACTGTCTCTCAATCGGTTGGTGTTGTCGTCAGTGCCTCTCCGCCCGCCCGCACCTCCACCGGCACTTTCCCTCTCGCCGGCCATTGTCTCCGGTCGCTGCCCCACACTCTGCCGCTCCAGCTGCAGCCCTGCGCTTTGCTGCCTTAGGCTGCGCCGCATGACAGTCCACTGCCCTGCCTAGCGCTCTGAAGGGAATGGACATAGAAGGAGAGGAAAGTGAGAAAGGAAATGAAGAGAAAGAAAAAAAGAAAAAAGAGATAATCTTACTCACCCAATAAAAAATGATCATCTGATCTAACTAAAAATTAGATCTCTTATTCCATCCACTCTCATCCTTCAAGCAATCACTACCTAAGCCAACACTATTTAGAAGGGACTCAATTAATTTTCAGCTTGAACCAACATAGGTCATCATTGACTAGTTTAATTTCCCACCAACCATATCCTCATTCACCATAAGCCACGCATGTGGACGAAGTTGGCAAGAGATGTACTTTTTGTTGTCAGGTGTAGAAGTAGAACCCATTACACACAAAAGGCACGTGCACTTGGTCAGCAATGTGGAAATTGCAGGTATGATCAATGTGGAAGCCAAGTATATATGGCAGATGTGTGCCCATGCATGATCCAACAATTTCTTCTCTCTTTCTTTATCCAACAATGATTCCGGTAGACTGATTGACTGTTACGCAGCCATCAACCAAAGCTCCTTTGGAGAAAGCAGAGAAGAACGACGACTGCAGCTGACTGTGCTTGATTGGTCATGCTTAGCCTCCCTCACGCATATATAATTACATTGGTGTGAAAGATTGGTGATGATGTGGCTTTCTGTGTTGGCTTCTTTATACCAATAATTACATTAACTGGGTTCACACGCATATATAATATATATGTATATATAGATATGTTTTGTAAATGTTTTTAGAAGTAATAAGTCTTATAGTCTAGAACAGGAAGCTACTTCCTTCGTTTCATAATATTGCAATCTTATATTGAATTTGGCATTTCAATACTATCTAAATTTAATGTACTATAAAATATTAAATCCAGTTCTAAGTTACAGTACGGTAGGAATCGGAATAAAACATGTATAAGGTTAAAACCTAACACACGTGTTTGACCGTATAATCTATTTGGTGGGCCCGCATCATGTAGTCTTAACGCGTGATGCTTTGTGGGCCGTGAGATCCGCCACATTGCTTTATTAATGTTTTGTTTCACACAGGTTCGATCGATTCAGAATTTTTTTAACCGGTCAAATATTTCCTTAAGAATTTTTAGATCCGAAGCGATGGATAAATTGAGATATTTGGTTGAGTAATTAAGTTTTTATTTTAGACTAAATATAAAAATTTAAATCACTTTAATTAGATGCTAAAATAGAGACGTAGGAGACGTAGCAAAGGACATGATGTCGCCGATGCCAACCTCTCTAGCGCCGCCAAGGAGACGTAGGGAGACTCTCTTCAACAATAATAACCAGGTTACACCCATCCTGGCATACTGCCATTAATTCTAGAGAAAATTTCACGTATATCATTCAAATTTTATCAGATTTCTGTATATATCACTGAAAATTTATTATTTTCGTATATGCCACTGCTTTAGTTTTTTTTTTCTATTATGTCACACCTATCAGTTTCAATATTAATCAACATTAGTTTTTTCTAAATAGTAAAACTACCTTCAGCTCACAACATAGGGAATCGGGGCGGGGCTAGGGAGCGGCGAGGAGTGGGTGAGGTTCGGCAACGGCGGTAGCGGCGGCGTGATTCCTTACACACCTCTTAGCCATCCTTAATTTCTTGCGTTGTGAGCTGATGGTAGTTTTATCATTTAGAAAAAACTAACGTTGACTAACGTTAAAACTGATGACAGTAGCATAAGAGGACAAACGACTGAAGCGGTGACATATACAGGAACAACAAACTTTCAGTGATATATACAGAAACCGATGAATTTTTAGTAGTATATATGAAATTTTCTTTTAATTCTACTGTTTCTTTTGTTTTAGCCTAGAAGGATGATTTATCGAATATTTTGTGCATCAAACATTTTGATATTTTTATCGGAAACAAAGTTCTACAACTTATTAGCACGACTAACACGCCCTAATTAATTAAATTTGTTCTTCAAATCAGGCTATCCTTGTTTCATAACACAATATATAGCAAGAGGACCCAGGGTCCAAGGTTGTAACAACATCATCCACGAACGGAAGAATTCTTTTACTCAATCAATTACTCTCGGATCTGGAGTTGGGGCGCATACCAGATCACAACACTTGACATTTGGACATAAATTAAAAAACCAGTTTCTAATGCTACTGTCGACTCAAACAAACATCCCTCCATACATGTTTATTTAGTTTATCGTCATTTTGAAGGGATTATTACTCCTACACACCCATAAACAGCTCCTGAAAAGTTCGACACAACACGATCCTGCTCGTCCCTTCCACGCCAGAATCTCCTCCCGGTCCAGCTGCTACATAGAAATCACGGCGGTGGACAGTTTCTCTGGACAGGCGCTGCATGCCATGATGGAGAAGAACAATACAATTTAGAAAACCATATAATAATCTATATAGGCAATCACTTGTGTTTAATGAGAAATAGACGTGCTTACAGTCTCTGCCGCAATCTTGTCCTAGTGGACGCCCAGCAAGGATGCCACTGACAAAAACCAGTAGAATGAGGAGGACAAGAAGCAGCTGAGCTTGGCTCAGAAGGCGGCACGAGTTGTTATTGTTTGCCATTTTCCCCAACAGTCGTTGCGCCAACAGAGGCAAAGCCTAGTGGTTAATTAGCTCCAGAGGGAGGCTTAATATTGTTGGATGCTCTAATTGCAACGCAAGCTCCGGTACTTATAGGAGCCTCCATGATGTACGTCCCCAACTATGACAAAAGAGAAACTGGAAACTGGTTGGAAAATGGGGAAGAAGCTAGGAGCCCAACTAACCACGGAACTTCTAGTAGTCTCGGTCAATTCCATTGAGTGGATGAGCTCAATTTGCAAGAGAGAATAGTTGAGTGGAGCCACTCATACAGCTTAAGGTAACTGTAAAAGAGATATGTTATGGTATAACATTTATCTTCTAAGAAGTAATACTTTAAATTAATCTAGATCATTGATTTTAGTTAAGATTAAAAATAAATTAAAAATAAAAATACTTAGTGACTGACAAGTAATTAGAAAGTCAGTGCAGAAAATTAGAAAATCTACGTAGAAATATCAAGGACAACCATCTTTAATCTTAACCATTAGATCAAAACAAATAAACGGTAAATTTGCCTCGTAAAATAGTAGTCACCTTGAGCTTTTCATGTAACACCTTAAGTCATATTAAATAAGCGGACCTAATTAATTTTCAGCTTGAACCGACATAGGTCACCATTAACTACTTTAATTTCCACCGACCAATCAACCATGTCCTCAATCACCATACGCCACGCATGTGGAAGTTGGCAAGAGATGTACTTTTGTCACGTTCCTCTTTTACTATACATCTCTTAGTTTTTACTATACATCTCTTAGTTTTCGAAGAGTTAGAAGATAGAATTAATCTTTAAGAGTTGTATTTTTTTTGTCACGTCTGATTTTTTTACTATACATCTCTTAGCTTTTGAAGTGATAAAACTTATTTTTTCGGTATATTACAAATTAGTAGACGGTACACACAAATATTTATAGATAATTTCATATCACAAATAAACACGGGCTATCAGATCAAATACTCCACTTACTTTAGGACCGGTTTAGCCAAATTCTAACGAAGAAAAGCAGCAAAAAGTTGTTGTAGGGTCTGAAACTCTGAATGACATTTTCCACCAGTAGCAATTGCTGGCGACTTTATTCTTAGTATCTACTCCTAACATCCTGCTAAGGGAACAAGTAAACTAGCAGAGAATAATTATGTTGGAAGTTTCAGAAATAATTCAAAGATTTTAATCTAAATATATATAAAGTTATATACTCGTATTCTATCGGTGATTTACTAGTACTACTCGTACTAGACATATGAGTGCAAATAACTAATAAATCTAGTATGTGTAAGAGTAGTACTAGAATTGTAAACAACATGAGATAGTATTATGTAATCAAATGCATTGTTCCCAAAACTAGACATTATTGCGTCATTCTGGAATTGTTGAAGTAGTCATACAAAAGTCATGTAAGAATGCACTCCCTAAAACTTAATCGTCCTCCTATTTCGAGTAGGATCTTGTAGGAATTGGAATAAAAGATGTATCAGGTTAAAACCCAACACACGTGTTTGACCGTATAATCTATTTGGTGGGCCCGCATCATGTAGTCTTTACGCGTGATGCTTTGTGGGCCGTGAGATCCGCCATATTAATGTTTTGTATCACACAGGTTCGATCGATTCAGAATTTTTTTAACCGGTCAA
>KE373186.1:71957-94252 GCA_000418225.1 Zizania latifolia
ATTTTGTGCATCAAACATTTTGATATTTTTTTATCGGAAACAAAGTTCTACAACTTATTAGCACGACTAACACGCCCTAATTAATTAAATTTGTTTCATAACAAAATATATTGCAAGAGGACCGAGGTCCAAGGTTGTAACAACATCATCCACGAACTGAACAATTGTTTTACTCAATCAATTATTCTCGGATCTGGAGTTGGGGAGCGTACCAGATCACAACACTCGACATTTGTACAGAAATTAAACAACGAGTTTCTAATGCCACTGTCGACTCAAACAAACAGCACTCCGGCCACAGTCCACACATGTTTATTTAGTTTATCGTCATTTTGAAGGGATTATTACTCCTACACACCCATAAATAGCTCCTAAAAAGTTCGACACTGTGAGTTTTGCTAGACGGGGAAACGGTACCTTCGTCCGCAGGTTTACTGATATATGGTGCCAATAGCCGGCTACTGTAGCGCTTACACGATAGCGACGCATGCAATCTTGAGTCCGCACCGCTTACGTGTGGAAATTGCAGCTAGAATGATGTTGGCCAATGTGGAAGCCAAGTATATATGGCAGATATGTGCCCATGATCCAACGTTTTCTTATCTCTTTCTTTATCCAACAATGATTCCGGTAGACTGATGAGATTGACTATTGCACAGCCACCAACCAAAGCTCAATTTTGGAGAACGCAGAGAAGAACGACGACGGCAGCTGGCTGTGCTTGATTCGTCGATTTTTTTTAAATAATACAACTTTTAAATGAAATTTTAATTTTGGTATACGGTTTTCAAAAATAGCAAAACTAGCCTTCTGTCGGTACTTTATGTGCCGATCTAGGGTCGACTGGCCTAGATCAGCACTTGATCTGCCGATGTAGACCAATCGGCCCTAGATTGGCTCACTAAGTGTCGATCTAGACTAATCCGGCTAGATCGATGTGGGTGCGCCAAATATCGGCTGATGAAGCATCGATCTAGGCCGATCAGCCTAGATCGGTACACTAAGTGCCTATCTAGGCCGATCGGCCTAGATCGGCTCTTCATCAGTCGAAATTCAGCTCTATAAAAGGTGGGCCGAAGCCCCCCTCCCACCCGTGACTCACTTCGTCCCCTTCGGTTTGGAGCTCCAGGTATGCCTCTTCTCTCATCTTTTCTCTTCTTTAGGTAGTAGTAGTTAGGTAGTTAGTTTATGATAGTTTAGTAGTAATTTAAGAGTAGTTTAGTAGTTTTTTAGGGGTAATTTAGGAGTAGTTTAGTAGTATTTTAGTTGTAATTTAGGATTAGTTTAGCATTATTTTAGGGGTAGTTTAATAGTACTTTAGGAGTATTCTGATGAAGCTTTTAGAGTAATTTAAACATAGTCGAGAGATAATTTAGCGATAATTAAGGGGTACTTTACAGATAATTTATACGTACTTCGAACATAATTTATAGATAATTAAGTGATACTTTAGAGATAATTTAGGTGTACTGTACTTTAGCGATAATTAAGGGTTATTTTAGAGATAATCTAGAGGTACTTTGAATATAATTTAGAGATAATTTAGGGGTACTTTAAAGATAATTTAGAGGCACTTTAAACATAGTTTAGAGATAATTTAGATGTACTTAACATACCTTATTCTGTGTAGCTTTCTTGCGCGTGCTAGCTTGCTAACGTAAGAGCGGACGGTGACTGCATCCACTACTGTTCCAGGTATCTCAACATACCGTACTCTGTTAGATGTTTTTCGTCGTTTAATGTAGCGATACGTTGAACGTAATTAGATGTAGTTTTGTTTAGTTAATTCACCTGTTGCTAAATAAGTGGATTTGATCTGTCGCGCTAGATACGTAGTTATGTTTTTTATATTGATTGTTGCTTAATGTTTACAGGCATATCAGATAGAACATCATTTAGGATTTACTATGGAGATGGTCAAGTACTTATTGGTCATAATGGTGCTGACCTTAGTAGTTTTCAATGTACCGAAAATAGTTTAAGTCGGGTGGTGGAGCGTAGCATCGAGAGTGTTAAGTGGTGGCTTTATCATATATTTTGATTGGACAGAGAGCAGTTGGAGTTGTATGTGATGGAAATGTGCCCAAGAGAATTCTAGGGGAACCGAAAGTTCTGGCCTGAGACCGGAAGTTTCGGGTTCTTAAGCATCCGGAAGTTCTCGGTTATAACCAAAAGTTCTGGGCCAGCCCCAGTTTCGATTTCTGGAGGAACCAAAAGTTCCGGTTAGACCGAAAGTTCTGGACCTAGCTAGATGAACCGGAAGTTTCGGGTGAGACCCAAAAGTTCTGGGTCGAAATAAATTCGATACAGAATGTTCTTTTCGGAAGTTCTGGCTATAGCCGGAAGTTCCGGGCCAAGCGAACAGATTAGATCTGTTGGGCTTTAATACAGATTAAAAGCCCATGACAGGGACTATATAAAGAGAAGAGGGGCTAGCACGAAAGGCGGCTGTTGCTCCTGGTTTCAAACCCTAGCCGCCACCTCTCTTCTCTCCACGATTGCAAGCGTGTGATCAATCTCTCGGATCTCGCGAGTGGTGCAAGCACGCTGGCACAAGGTGATCCTATCTTCGAATATGTGGATACCATAGAGGCACTACTCCAATAGTGGTGCTCGTCTTCTCCCGTGGAGATCACCGGATCGCGTTGTCTCTACCACCGGATCGTCGATGAATTGACGGAGTAGAGCAGAATCAAGCGAGGATGCGCTTCCCCAACCTCTTCTTCTGTTGCACTAGCTCATCCTACATTAGAAGGTAACGATCTATGATCCAATTGCACACATGGTTCCTGGGATAACGGGGTAAAATTTTTGAAATTAGCGCTAGCGTAGCCTCCCCATAACCCAACAGTGGTATCAAGCCTACGTGCGTAGTGTTCAATTTGGATCGATCACATATGGTGATATGTGATGGAAATAGATTGGATCTATTGTTTTTGCGTCGGATTTTCAGAAGTTCCGGGTGAGACCCGGAATTTTGTACAGAAGGTTATTTCCGGAAGTTCCGGTTGGACCGGAAGTTTTGGACAGAAATAAAGTTCATACAGAAGGTTATTTTCGGAAGTTCTGGGTATGACCCAGAAGTTTCGGGCCATAAAATAAATTTGACACTGAAGGTTGATTTCGAAAGTTCTAGCCCTAAGTCAGGAGTTCCGGACCCTTCGACCAGAAGTTCCGGTTGGACCGAAAGTTATGAGTTGTCCAGTCACGTGTAGATTCTTCGTCTAACTTATTTTTGCAGAGAATGTTATGACTGATATGGCCTTGCAAATGTATGAGATGCATGAATGTAATTTTCATGGCCTGCGTGTCATGGTTAATTGCAGCCCAAGGCTATTCAAATGTTGTACGACCTACGCGTCGACATGTGATGCTTCTGCTCGTGTAATTAGTATAGTGCTATTAGTTGTAATAGACTGATACAAGTTCATAGAGGCTTGGAGCGTGATGACCCGAAGGATAGGAACCATGGAGATGGAGATCACCATGAGAAAAGGGCCATACTATGTCACAGTTAATATGATTGCCTGTGATGTTTTATTATGTTCCTGTCGTACTATTCTTCTATGTTTTATGTGCGGTAGGCATCGTTATCATGTTAGAATAGTTTTCCTCAGAAATTAAGTATTGCTGCTATTTCCAATAGCTGCACCTACCAAGGTTCTCAATCATCGATGGTGGGTCTGCTAAAGCAGGGTGCCATTTTTTATCTTGATCAGTTAGGGTGGATGTCGGACAACCACATGCATAGTATTAGTTTGCTTAACAAAGCTATCAAAACGGTTTTGGTGTTTGGGGCATGGAGTTAGGAGTCGGGCATTGGATGCTACCCCAACGAACAAGAGTCACATAGGATATGATTAGCAACTTATTGCTTACCTATGTCACTAATCTTCTAGCAGTGATGTTAAAGCTCACTAAGAGTTGTATGAATATGGATCTTGTCCCATAATATATCGTTAGAGGGAAAGCGATCATTTTATATATTGTGGTACATCTTTTATTTGATAGAAGATTAATATAGCATAGTGCTGAACCTTGCATTCTTATTGTAGATCATGGCACCTACTACAAAGAACACTTCTGTTTTTAATCTACGATCTATCTTGAAAGGGAGAAATTGTCTGGAACAAATTTTTTTGACTGGTACAGAAACTTGAGAATTATTCTCAAGCAGAAGAAAAATGATTATGTTCTAAAGGAACCCCACCTTGAAGAACCAAAGGATGATACACCACTTGCTGATAGGCAGGCTTATGAGAAGCACGCCAATGATTCAGTTGATGCCAGCTGTCTCATGCTTGCTTGCATGTCCTCTGAGCTTCAGAAGCAATATGAGGACAAGGATGCCTATGATATGATCGTGGGACTCAAAGGCATGTTTAAGAACCAAGCACAGACTGAGCGGTATAATGTCTCAAAGTTCTTGTTTGCGTGCATGTTAGTGGAAGGTAGTCCAGTGAGTCCTCATGTGATCAAGATGATTGGTTACATTGAGAACCTGGAAAAACTCGGGTCTGCTCTTGATAAAGATTTGGCCACAGATGTGATTCTGCAGTCGCTCCCTGCGAACTTCGAGTCATTCATTATGAATTTTCATATGAATGTCATACAGAAGAGCCTGGCTGAATTGCATGGGATGCTCAAGATAGCTGAGGAAAGCTTTAAGAAAAATCGTAGTCATGTGATGATGGTTCAAAAGGAAGGTAAGAATAGAAAAAGTTAGGGAAATGCTAAAGCTTTAGATGCGATCTCGAGCCCTAAGTCTAAACCGGCTAAAAAGTCTAAGTCGGGCCCTGCCAACTTTGACACTTGCCACCACTGCCATAAGCCTGACCATTGGCGGAGGAATTGCAAGTTATACTTGGAAGAACAAAAGAAAAGGAAGGAAAGTGTGACTTTTGCTTCAAGTATAAATGTTATTGAAATTAATCTTGCTACTCGTCCAAGTGATTCATGGGTATTTGATACCGGATCGATGATTCATACTTGCAAATCATTGTAGGGACTGAGTAAAACAAGGAAGTGTGCAAGAAGCGAGTTGGATGTCCGCGTTGGCAATGGTGCAAAAGTTGCAGCGTTGGCCGTCGGTGTTTATTCATTGTCGCTACCTTCAGGATTAGTTTTAGAATTAAATAATTGTTATTTCATTCCTGCCTTGAGCAGAAACATTATCTCTTCGTCATGTTTAGAGGAAGACGATTTTAAATTCGTAATAAAGAACAAGTGTGGTTTGATATTTTTGAATGGTATGCTCTATGGTGTTTGTCCATTGTTGAATGGCTCGTATATTCTGAATCTTAAGGATACACGCGTTTATAACATTAATACAAAGAAAACTTAACTTAATGATTTGAATCCTACCTAAGCAATGCATTGTCGTTTGGGTCATATAAGTGAGAAGCGCATACAGAAGCTCCATAGAGATGGACTTTTGCAGTCATTTGATTTTGAATCATTTGACACATGTAAGTCTTGTTTACTTGGCAAGATGACTAAGGCGTCTTTCACTGGTCAAAGTGAGAGGGCAAATGAATTGTTGCCCATTGTACATACTGATGTATGTGGACCAATGAGTTCTACAACCAGAGGTGGATTCCAGTACTTCATCACTTTTACTGACGACTTTAGTAGATTTGGTTATATCTACTTAATGAGGCATAAGTCAGAGTCCTTTAAAAAGTTCAAGGAGTTTCAAAATAAGGTACAAAATCATGCAGGCAAGACAATTAAATTTCTACGATCAGATCGTGGAGGTGGATATTTGAGCCATAAGTTTAATGATCATCTGAAACAGTGTGGAATTGTTCCACGGCTGACTCCACTAGACATGCCCCAATGGAATGGGGTGTCTGAGTGGAAGAACCGAACTTTGTTAGACATGGTCCGGTCGATGATGAGTCAAACTGATCTTCCATTATCTTTCTAGGAATTCGCTTTAGAAACTGCTGCTTTCACACTAAACAGAGTTCCATCTAAATCTGTAGAGAGGACACCATATGAGATATGGACTGGGAAGCGTCCCGAGCTGTCTTTTCTAAAGATATGGGGTTGTGAGGCCTATGTAAAGCGTTTGACGTCTGATAAGCTCACTCTCAAATCTGATAAATGCTTCTTTGTGGGATATCCTAGGGAAACCAAAGGATAGTGCTTCTATAATCGAGAAGAAGGCAAAGTGTTTATCGCTCGGAATGGTGTTTTTCTTGAGAAAGAGTTTCTCTCGAAAGGGGTTAGTGGGAGCACGGTGCGACTCGAAGAGGTTCGAGAACTACTAGAAAGTGTTTCAGCTCCTATTGAACCACAACTCGATATGCAAGATGTTGCAGAACGGGTTATCGAGACACCTGCCCCACGACGGTCGGAGAGGGTTAGTCATGCGCCTGAGCGGTTTGTGTTTTTGACCACTAGGCAGTGTGACATATTGTTGTTGGACAACGATGAACCTAAGACCTACACGGAAGCAGGGACCAGACTCTGAGAAATAGCTTGAAGCCATAAGATCCGAGTTAGAATCCATGCGAGAGAATCAAGTTTGGAACTTGGTCGATCCACCTGATGGTGTCAAAACTATCGAGTGTAAATAAATTTTTAAGAAAAAGATAGACGTTGATGAAAATGTTCACATCTATAATGCACGATTGGTGGCGAAAGGTTTCAAGTAGATTCAAGGTGTTGATTATGATGAAACGTTTTCGCCTGTCGTAATGCTTAAGTCTATCCGGATCATTCTAGCAACTACCGCATTTTATGATTATGAGATATGGCAAATAAATGTTAAGACGGCTTTCCTTAATAGAACCTAAGTGAGAATATATACATGACACAGCCTGAAGGTCTTGACGATCCAAAGAATGCTGAGAAAATTTGCAAGCTACAAAGGTTCATTTATGGGCTGAAGCAGGCTTCTCGGAGTTAGAATCTTCTTTTTGATGAGGTAGTCAAAGGGTTTGGCTTCATAAAGAATGAAGAAGAGCCTTGTATTTATAAAAAAGCTAGTGGGAGCGCACTTGTGTTTCTAGTCTTATATGTAGATGACATATTGTTGATTAGAAATGATATTCCTATGCTAGATGCTGTCAAATCTTCGTTGAGGAAAAATTTCTCAATGAAAGATCTTGGAGAGGCAGCATACATATTGGACATTAAGATCTATAGAGATAGGTCGAGAAGGCTAATTGGATTAAGCCAAAGCATGTACATTGATAAGGTATTGAAACGGTTCAATATACAGAATTTCAAGAAAGGTTTTCTACCAATGTCATATGGTGTTGTTCTCAGCAAGAGTTAGTGTCCCTCGACATCTAATGAGCTGGAGAAGATGAGTGCGATCCCGTATGCCTTCGCGATCGGGTCCATCATGTATGCCATGCTGTGTACACGCCCAGATGTGTCTTATGCTCTAAGTGTTACGAGCAGATACCAGTTGAACCCGGATGAAAGTCACTGGACGGTAGTTAAAAGTATCCTTAAGTACTTGAGAAGAACTAAGGATATGTTCCTAGTCTATGGAGGTGAGGAGAAGCTCGTTGTAAGTGGTTACACCGATGCTAGCTTCCAAACCGATAAGGACGATTCGCGATCGAAGTCTGGATTTGTGTTTTGCCTCAATAGAGGCGCAGTGAGTTGGAAGAGTTCCAAGTAAGAAACGGTTACAGATTCAACAACAGAGACCGAATATATTGCAGCTTCTGAAGCTACGAAGGAGGCTGTTTGGATCAGAAAATTTGTTTCTGAGCTGGGCGTTGTCCCTAGTGCGTCCAGTCCAGTGGACCTCTATTGTGATAATAGTGGTGCCATTGCGTAAGCCAAGGAGCCTAGATCGCACCAGAAGTCTAAACATATACTTCGGCGCTATCACCTGATCCATGAGATTATAGACAGAGATGATGTAAAAATATACAAGGTGCACACGGATTTGAACATTGCAGATCTGTTGACGAAGCCACTCTCACAGCCCAAGCATGAGGCACACTTAAGTTCTATGGGTATTAGATACTTACGTGATTGAGTCTAGTGTATGTGAGATGAAGTTGTCTTGTCTATACTAATGTATATTTAGATAATTGGTTATCATGTTTCTAGAATAAATGTCTTTTATATTGATCAGCAAACACGTGACTTATTTGTGAAACTTTTTGTTTTATATTGATGTTATTCTAAAACGATCCCTAATCTCATATCATCATGTGGGACAGTGATGATTTATAGATTAGCACATCTGTCTGATTGATGATCATGTTTCACGGATCATAGACATAGAGATATCAAATCAGTGATATGGACTCATGTTAAGTGAACATGGAGTTGGATAGACCCACTTTGAGATACTGTTGGGATTGTTATTCTTAATGTGCCATCAGTTGTCATCTCAAATGATGTACCTGCAGAATCCTTAGACTTGAGATTGTCATTGATTCCAGAATGTGTAGTGTAAACTTAGGGGCTTCCAAACGCTATTCCGTAATTGGATAGTTATAAAGGTTGCTTTCGAGTGTGTTATGAAACATATCGTGGGATGTGAGTAGTCAAGATGGAATTTACCCCTCCTAAATAACGGGAGAGACGTCTCTGTGCCCCTCAAGATACTTGGATTGGAAAAGTGCATTGCCACGCCACTATGATCAAATAGTTGATCATGATTAATCCACTACTTGATCGAGTGAAGTGTCGAGCTATCAACAAGGGAGGCACGAATCGCGCCTTGAGCTTGACTGATGCCGTGTGGTAAATGAATTGGTGCGTGAGTATATCAAGGTTCAAAAAATATGATTTTGATTTTGTATGCTTTCGGGTGTCAATACGTGCTGCTAGGTACCGCTATTGATCAGCGATCCGGAAAAAGTTTTCGGATAGCGGCCATTTGCATATAAACCTATCGGGTCACACGCTTAAGGAGATATGATTTTAAAACTTATAAGAATTGGCTCTTGTGCAAATAGGAGATTGATGGAAATGTGTCCAAGAGAATTCTAGGAGAACCGAAAGTTCTGGCCTGAGGCTGGAAGTTTTGGGTTCTAGAGTATCTGGAAGTTCCGGTTATAACCGAAAGTTCTGGGCCAGCCCCAGTTTCAGTTTCTAGAGGAACCGGAAGTTCCAGTTGGACCGGAATTTCCAGACCTACCTGGACGAACCGGAAGTTCCGGGTGAGACCCATAAGTTCCGGGTCGAAATAAATTTGATACAAAATGTTATTTTCGGAAGTTCCGGCTATAGCCAGAAGTTCCGGGCCAGACGAACAGATTAGATCTATTGGGCTTTAATACAGATTAAAGGCCCGTGACAGGGCACTATATAAAGAGAAGAGGGGCTGGCATGAAAGGCGGCTGTTGCTCCTGGTTTCGAATCCTAGCCGCCATCTCTCTTGTCTCCACGATTGCAAGCATTGTGATCGATCTCTCGAATCTCGCGAGTGGTGCTAGCATGCCGGCGCGAGGTGATCCTGTCCCCGGATGTGTGGATACCGTAAAGGCACTATTCCAATAGTGGTGCTCGTCTTCTTCCGTGGAGATCGTCATATCGCGTTGTCTCCACCACATGATTGTCGATGAACTAATGGAGTAGAGCGAAATCAAGCGAGGACGCGCTTCCCCAACCTCTTCTTCTGCTGCACAAGCGCGTCCTCCGTTAGAAGATAACGATCCATGATCCAATTGCATGTATGGTTCCTAGGCTAATGGGTAAAATTTTTGAAATTAGTGCTAGCGTAGCCTCTCCATAACCCAACAGTATGTGTATGCTCGATGCAGCCGTGCGGCCGAAGGGTATTTTTGGGAGATGGTTCCTGTTACCTCGACCGCCATGTGGAGAGGGTATGTCAGAAAGGCGCTAGAGCAAGGTTGGGAACGGATTTTGTTTATCTATTTTACTCCTCATGCCTTTCCTACTCCAGACCCAGCACCGGACCAAGTTGCTAAGTCTGGAGTACACTTCGAGGTCAACCAGAGTAGCCAAGTCCAGGAGGTGATCCCCAAGACGGATGTAGTGCCACATTCTGAGGATGCTCTTTCGTCTACGATAGCTAGGGATGTTAAAGGGCAAGCTGATGAAGGAGAGGAAATAGAGGCCATACCTAACTTGCTAGAGAGAGAGGATCAAGACTTCGAGGAAGCAGTCGAGCAATGTACCAATGATCCGGAGTAATCTGGAAGTGATCCAGAGCCAGAACCGGCGCCACTTTGTTCTCTGTCCACTGATGACCAACAGACGATCCACAAATGGCAGAGGATGAAAGTTCGATGCTTTTCAGATTAGATTAAATTCGAGAGTATGGAGCATTGGTCTCTACTCTATGACACTCACGAGGCAATGTATGGTATCATGACCACCAATCTTGAAGAGGTGTACAATTGGGTCATGCGGGGTATGCGATGCTTGCCTTTGGTTGGTATTGTGGAGGGCATAATCCGTGGAACCACCCGATACTTCGTGGACCGGCATACTACTGCTTTGGTGGTGCACAGGGACGAGCGTCATTTATATTACAGAAAGATTATGGAATACTTCATAGAGAAAAATAAGAAGGCAACCCAGCATCGTGCCATCAAGACAAGTTCTCGGGAACTCCATTTTGAGGTAACATGTCGAGACAAAGGTCGGTGAGGAACAAATCAGGATGTTATTGTTCATGAGTGCACCGTTATCGACACTTGTCGGTGTAGCTACAACAAACCATCTCTGTACCACAAGCTATGCAGTCATGTTATGGCGACGTGCGCCACATTTGATATGCATGCCGGAGTGTACTTGTCTGAATACTTCACAAAAGATAAGGTCCTTGAGACTTGGAGCAGTGAACTCCGAGGGTATGAGGTTGTCAGCTCATTTACATCTCCGCCAGATGGTGTACGTCGTTGGGTACCAGATTTCCAACGTGTTAACTCAAAGGTGGGAAGAAGAAAGACACGGCGCATTCAGAATGATATTGATGAATCTGAAGCAGGCAGGAAAAAGAAAAAACGCTCTTTGTGCAACATAGCCGGACACATGTATAAGAATTGCACAGAAGCCGGCACAAGCAGTCGAGGCCCCCATGAAATACAGATCACCGCACATCACATAATGTACAACCCGCTGGACTAGACGAGAGTGCGGGAGGCTCTCGACGAGATCGACGTTTCTATCCGCCTCACGTCTGCACGGCCACCTCCTCCAGCTGCTTCCCCTCAGCCACCTCCTTCAGCTCCTCGTCCACAGCCAATACCTCCGATGCTGGCACCCCTAATGGTGCAGTAGTCCACCCACGGTGCGGACAGTACAGATCATGCGCAGCAATGCCTGTCCTACTCCCGGAATATTACTTCCGATTTGTTAGTGCCCGGTTTTTGCTGTGATGCTGTGTTCTGCCAGTACGGCTCCCAAGCAGTAATGATTTTCATTACATTTATGCAATAATCGTAAGCATTTTGACCCGTTTAAATAAAAAATAAGATCATTTATGCAATTACATTTATGGGTTGGACGTGCATGGTAACCAGTATAGTACTACTATTACTGCTGACCGCACTGTAAGTGGTGACAGGCATGTGCACCATTGATGGTGTTGCGGATGACACGATCACGAGCGTTGATGGCGCCCGGCCATCGTGCAATTGCATCGTGCATCTTCAATTTCCAAGCTGATAATTAGCTGTAAGCCGGTAAGTAGCTGTAGATTCTTCCTTGGCCTCTGCTTAAATTGCCTCCGTGGTTTCGGCAACAATGCAAGTTACCCATGGCGACGTCAGGGCTCGCAGCAGCAGCAGCAGTCGGGTCAGTGAAGCTCAGCTGCCCCAAGCAGAGGAGCACTAGACCTCGCGTTTGGATAGTGTTATAGGAAAGGTATGCTCCCATCCAAGATGTTATAGGAAAGGTTCAGTTTGGATAGTTTCTTGCAATCACCTAGAGCTATAGGAATGGGCCCACTCAAATTATTCTCTTGCAAATAAAGCTCATTCAACTGTTGGAGTTTACCAATTGAAGTTGGAATTTGTCCAGAGAATCTGTTATGCCATAAGCTGAGTGCAGTCAGGTTTGAAAGATTTCCAAGTGAGTCTGGGAGATTTCCAACAAAAAGGTTGTTCTCCATTCTAAGAAACATGAGGTTTGTGAGATTCCCTATCTCTGGTGGTAGTGTTCCAGATATCTTGTTTTCTTTCAAAAACAAAACCTGTAGGCTTTTTGCAAGACTACCAACTGAACTTGGCAAGCTCCCTTGCATTATATTTCCAAACAAAGACAAAATCACTAACTGTGTGCAGTTTGTCAGTGAGGAGAAGAAGGACCAATCTCCAGCTTCGAGCTGATTTGTGGCCAAAATCAGCTGGTTTAAGTTAGCAAGGTACCCAAAAGATGGTATAACGCCACTGAATTTACAGTCCGCGAGGTTAATAACCTCAAGGTTGGTTGCGTTGGCTAGAGAGGGAGGGATTGGTCCATCTAATAGGTTTGCTTGGAAAATCAGTGTTTTGATTCTTGGAAGGGTGTACCCAACGTTAGATGGAATGCTCCCTGTTAAATAGTTGACGGCTAAATTGAGTGTTGTGAGTGAGGAAATGTTGTATATAGAGGCTGGGACAGTCCCTATCAAATTGTTGTAGGACAAGTGCAGTGCTTGCAAATTTGGAATGTTGCCTATGCTCCCTGGAATGCTGCCTTCCAAATAGTTACCTGCAAGGGAGAGCAAGCGAAGGGAAGAGTAATTCCCCAGGGAGGATGGTATGGTGCCAGTAAGATTGTTCTCTAACAATGAAAGATATCGCAAGGGTGAATTAGCATTTGAAATGGCCGGTACGGACCCAGCAAGGTTGTTCTTTCCAAGGGCTAATCTTTGAAGTGATGTGCTATTGAAAAGAGCAGGAGGAAGCTCTCCAGTGATGTTGTTGTTCGTCAGGTCCAACACCTGAAGCGACGAACTGGCAGCAAGGGCAGGGGGAATGGGCCCTGTGAGGCTGTTGTTTGTGAGCTGAACATAGACAAGGGAGGAGCTGCTCCCAAGTGAAAGAGGGATCTTGCCTGTGAGGCTGTTACCAGCAAGAAGCAGAACTGAAAGATTGGAGAGCATCCCCAACCCTTCCGGGATACCTCCACCGAGCATGTTGGACTCCAGGTTCAGCTTCTGAAGACCTGAGCATTTGGCTAGGCTTGGTGGGATCTCACCCTGGAGGGAGTTGCTCCCAAGATCAACAATCTGGAGGGAGGGAGAAGACAGAGTGCTTGGGAGCGATCCACTGAACCTGTTGGAGCTGAGGTTGAGGTAGCTCAGCCTACTGAGCTGGCCGATTTCCGGTGGAATCTGGCCACTCAGCTGGTTATCTGGGAGGTGGATTCTTGTGAGGAAAGTGAGATTGGCAACACAGGGCGGCAGTTGGCCATTGAGGCCTGACGACTCGAGGTCCAGCGCTGCAACGCGAGATGCATGCGCCTTGCTGCAAGAAACGCCGGGCCAGCCGCAGAAATTGGACGAACCATTCGACGGCCTCCATGAGCTCAGGAGGCCTGCAGCAGCAGGAGGGTTAGAGAGATGGAGCTTCAGGCAAAGTAGGGCTTGGAGGTCCGTGCTGGACTCATTGAGTGGAGCTGTGGCACCGGAGGAGAGGGCAGGCAAAATTGCAAAGCTCAGGACAGAGGAGAGGGCAATGGCAAGAAGCTGCGATGAACTGAGGAGATGACACATGCTTTAAGTTCAGGGTAGCTGCTTCGAGATGCATGCATGGTTTCTTTCTGGTTGTGACATGCTGCATTTATAGAAGAAAAAAATTGTTATCTATTGGTATCCTTGTTTGCAGAGTCACATATATGGACTTGATCAACACACAAGTGGTCATGTTGGAATCAAAGTTTCGTCCTAAATGGAGGCTTTCATAAATTATTAAAGGTCGGAGGCTAGCTAGTGTTGTACTGTTGCAAATTAAGAACCAGCCAACACACAATGCACCGGCTGTAGCCATAATTTATTATGTGCTATTATAAGTTCTCTAGAAGCTTTAATCTATTGTTCAAATAAGCTATAAGTCTATTTTTGTTTCTATTGATGAAAAGGAACTCCCAAAATAAGGTTTCTCAAGCTTATTTTTTTCCACATATAACCTAATGATCAAAAAATATTCATACTATTTTGTCATATTTATAGAAATTTTACCACCCATAGAAATAGCCTCTCTCACAATTGCCCCTCTCCTGCTAGTCGGTTGCGGCGCTTGGCACCACCCAACCTATTGCCTCAGCGTTGCCTGCCTAACTTCGCTAGGTGCCGCCAGTCGCCCCGTTACTCGCCTCTCTATAATAATACAATATTTTTATCATATTATATATATAATAAACTCAAATTTCAGAAGTTATTTCTAACAGTACAACAAGTTTCTTGTAGCTTTTAGGACAACTTATTAAAATAATTAAGCTTTAGATAAATTATAAAAGAAGCCAAACTATACAAGGGACCTAATTTCCTGCATTGAACCAACATTAGTCACCGTTAATTCTTCAAAGTCATCTAACTACTTTAATTTCCCACGAACCATGTCCTCAATCACCAACCTCCAAGATTAATACCATTTCTTGGCAGGTGTAGAACACAAAAGGTACGTACGTGTACTTAGCTTGGTCAATGTTCTTCTAGTGAGAAAATTCCAATGAACACATGATCACCTTGTTTCTACTAAAAACGCAATTAGATCAAGGACAGATAGCAACGTACGGTTTGCCGGAAATTGCAGGCATGACGATGGTCAACGTGGAAGTCGAGTGTGTGTGTGTCTATATATATGTGTGTGTGTATGTGTGTGTGTAGAGAGAGAGTTGTGATCCAACGTAACAATATTTTTTTATCTCTTTCCTTATCCAACAATGATTCCGTTAAACTGATTGAGTCCCTCAGTTGTTGCCCCCTGTGTCATGTTGGAAACCAGAAACTTACTGCGTTTTCCGGTATTAATCCCCAGATTAGTAGACTGTAGACACAGATATTTATAGATCATTTCATATCACAAATAAACATGGGCTATCAGATCAATTAAATACTTACTTTAGGACCGGTTTCGCCAAATTCTAACGAAGAAAAACAGCAAAAAGTAGTTGTAGGGTCTGAATGACATGTCCACCAGTAACAAGTAGCAACTGCTGGCGAAGTGGCGACTTTGTTCTTGACATCCTGCTAAGCGCAGGGCACAAGTAAACTAGCAGAGAATAATTATGTTGGAAATTTCAGAAATAATTCAAAGATTTAGTTCTAAAAATATACGAAGTTATATACACGTTCTATGGTGGGTGATTTAGAGCATCTCCAAGAGGCTTGGTATTTCACTCTCTAAGTCAAAATTAATTTAGCCATTCGTAACAAAAAAATCCTCCAACAGACTAGCGAACCGGATGACCAAGCCATCCGGCTGGCCAAATCAGTCCTCCACCGCTCCTCCACCTCTCCGCCTCGCGCCGCTATTGCTCCGCTACCGCCGCCGCCGCCTCGGCGCCGACACCAGCACTGCCCTGCCCTAGGCCGGCTCACTCGGCTGGCAGATCTCTAGTCATCCGGGTTCCAGGAGGGTGGCCGAGGTCGGAGTGGCACAGCGACGACGAGGCTAGTGCGGGGAAGAAGAGAATGGTGACGAGGCGGCTGACGGAGGCCTCTCAAGCCACTCCATGTCGACGACAAGCTATTCGACTACATAATCTAATAGGAGGGAAGATTGATCTAGTACCAACCTATTTTTACCGGTTTGTATGGGGGAAATTGCACATATACCCCAAAGTTGATACGTCATTACAGATTTGCCTGAAGTTGGTACTTCTTGTAGAAATGTCCTAAACTTTTCAAGTCAGGTTGCAGATTTGCCCCACTTCAACTTTTCTTTAGATTTTAATTATTTTCTGCATTTCTCATCCTCTAAATTCCCGATCTACCCCTTCACTCCATTAAAACTCAAGTGAAGCCGGAGCTGCCGCCGGCCTAGCGCCGGCCCCGCACCCCTCCGCCGCCCCACGCGATGACTGCCGGCCGCCCCTAGCCGATCCCCGCAGGCTGCCCCCCGGCGTCGAGGCACTGCAGGCCACCGGCGTGCTCGTGTCGCGCGCCCAGCACGCGGCGCACCACCGCGCGCCGTACAACAACAACTACTTCATCGTCAGCGGCATGTGGAACGGGCTGCTGGACAGGCATAGGGTGTTCGAGGTGCTGGAGATGGTCGTCTTCTTCCGCACCGGCGTCCGGCCGCGCTCGTGGGACGAGCCAGACGCTGCGTGGATGGAGGACACAACAGTACTAAGATGATACACACACGGGAATGTTCAATTACAGTGAAAATACTGTTCTTCATCTTTGTGGGCTTAAAACTTGAAAGGATTATAAACATTGTTTATCTTGGAGGAAGAATTGAACTCAATAGAGCTACAGGCAGGCATTGTTCAAGTACACAAATTTAGTCAGATGAGAAAGTCCATTTTTTTGGTTTCTTTTTCTCATGTGCACCATTCTTGTCGATTGGGCTGTAATTTGCAGAACTTATGATGAAAAGAGATAAGAAGTTTCTTGTGGCCTGAAATAAATCCACTCTTTGTAGCATTTGTTTCTATAAACACTACCAGTAATCAAGTTGAATTATTTCTTTCTAACATAACACATTTTATCTCACTAAATCAAGTACTTTCTGAAATTGCTATACATCAAGCAATCAACAAGACAACAGCCACATCTCTGATGATCATCAACTTCTGGTTCAAAAGGCATGGATATACATGTTGTATCCCTCAGTTTTCATATATCCATTTCTAGAGTATTGATTTCTGATGAGAGCAGAAACAACTAACAGGAGCAGGTGCCATTTGAACTAGGCAGCAGAGGATGTGTTATCAGTAATTTATTCTGATCACATCCCATGGAACTGATGGAAGTAATCCAAGCAGCAGGCCTGCTTCTAGCAACAATTTGCAAGTGAACTAGACACCAAACTGCCAATTCACAGCTGATCAAGGCACCACGCACGGGTCAGGTGGCAGCGGCCACGCCCTAGCGCGGGAGGCGTGGGAGCGGCGACCTAGCAGGAGACGAACGGCTGCGGGGCGCGATGTCCGCACGGGAGGCGGGAGGCAAGCGGGTCCGCTGGGAGAGCGGGAGAGGCGGAGAACCCGTCCGGCGGGAGAGGCGGTGGCGGCGGACGAACTTGGACGGCGGCAGCGAAGCGAACGATGGCGAACGAAACGGCACGGGAACGGGAGATTGAACGGCGCTGCAAGGGGTAGATTGGGAATTTAGATGATGAGAAATGCAGAAAATAATTAAAATCTAAAGAAAAGCTAAAGTGGGGCAAATCTATAATGGGAAGTTTAGGGTATTTCTGAAAGGAGTACCAACTTTAGGGAAATTTTATAATGGTGCGTCAACTTTAAAGCAAATCTATAACTAGATCTGAAAAGTTTGGGGTATTTCAGAAAGAAGTATCAACTTCAGGACAAATCTGCAATGATGCGTCAACTTTAGGGTATACGTGTAATTTCCCTGTTCATATGTGTTTCCTGCTAAGGATGTTGTATCTGAAAATTTCTAAATATGCTTGGAAGCTAGTTGTGTGCTTTGTCTGAATCAGTAGTGGTGGTTACTGAATTTGCATACCAGACTGAAGCTATGCGAACACTTTCGTTTAAACAACAATGATTTATGGTGATCATCTTCAATGTAGCATCAGTTCAAGAGGCCGCTTCTGATGATCGATGGTGTGCTTAACAAACCAATACATGTCAACAATTCTTGAGCTTTAGAAGGCTTCATGTGAGAAGGCAGATAAAATTATTCATCTTTAACCGATTCATTGTAGTGTATGGTTGCTGATGATCACCTAGGGATTTATAGACCTGATGATTCTGAGTTTCATGGTAGGTTATGAAAATCTGCGCGCCTCCTGCTTATGTTCTTCGTCTGAATTATCTGTGAAAATAACATTCCTTCACCACGTTACCGCTCTACACATTCTTCAGTTCCGTCAGTACTAGAATCGAAGGTCTGCCAAGTCAGAATTCAGAAACAACTGAAGAAAAGGGGAGGAAAGAGAGAAAGGAGAAAGGATCAAAAGAAAAGGAAGAGAAAAAACAGAAATGAAGAGAAGAGAAAAAATATTTTTTCTAAAATTTGAAAATTTTATAACTGAGGATTTCTAAGGTTAAAAATTGGGATTTCAAAAAGAAATTAAATCTTTTGAAATATTTTGGGATTTTAAAAGAGAGAGTAAATTTTTTTAGAGAGTTTAAAATAGAGAGTCTGTTAGAGTGTATAATAGATTTAGAGAGAAATCTTTTTAGAGAGTTGGCTAAATAGATAAATAGAGAGTCAAAAATGAAGAGGCTCTAATAGATTGGCTATTCAACTCTTAAAACTAAATTTTAATCATTTAATTAAAAAATACACTTTAACATATTGGTCCGCCCAATCTACTGGCCAAATCTATCGTCCAGCTGGTCAAATTTGGCCAGCCAAGTTGAGTGGCTATTTTTGGTGGGTCTCACATTGGCAGCTCCTTTCTCCTCTGTCGGCCGTGCTACTTTTCTTCCTCTCCAATCGAGCTGTCGCGCCACGCCTTCTCCATCTTCGCCGCTCGGGCCGCCGCCGCCGCTCGAGCCACCGGTGCCGGTCCTCCACCTCCACCGCTCCTCCGTCTCCACCTCCGCCGCTTGAGCCGCTGCGCCGCTCTGCCTCCGCTCGCGCCGTTGGCGGGAGGACTTGGCTCCGGGTTCCGATTTGCAGGGCCGGAGCTGATGGTGCTTTCTCAAGTGTAAGTTGATTGCTTGCATGTTTCTTTTAGGATCTTACTTTCAGTGTTTTGTTATTCTCATGTCTTGTATCCTTTGTTTTACAGTATGAGCCAGAACCGAAGATTGTTCTTCTGATTTTTGTTTCAGGCAAGATTGTTTTGACTGGAGCAGAGGTTAGTAGTCTTTTCTTGTGTATACCCTTGTTTTTGTCTGTTTTGTATATCTGAATGTATGTTTTTCTAGGTGAGGGATGAGACGTACACTGCCTTTGAAAACATATACCTTGTACTCACATAGTTCAGAAAAGTCCAGTAGTGGTACGTTTTTATGTTGTTGTTTAAGTTTGCAGCGTGTGTGAAACTCTGATTTTTATACAATAAAATATCCCTTGATAAGTTGACAAAATGCAAGCTTAAGGTCGATAATTGCAAGTGATCTGTTACAAGTGGGAATTGGACCTTGGGTTCTTACAGTAAATATCTGATATGTTGACTTAAATATTATAGTTATAATTTTTAGTTGTATGCTGAAAAATATCATGTGTTGCAAGTGCCTAAACCTAAACTTTCCCAATAGAAATCTAGATGGTTGGTCAGAGACTGAGGGTGTGAAACTTTCTTCCTATTTGCAGATAACTTATGGAGGTCGCAAGTATAAGCTTTCTTGAGATTCTGTTGGCTTGTGACTGCTAAATTTAACTGTACATATAGTCTGGAGGAGAGTACAACATCTTGTAATTTATGTGAGCCTCTATGGTTTCTTTCTCCCAATAGGCAGCATCTCCCAAATGTTTCTCTACAATAGCCAACTTTCCTTATCCAACAATGATTCCGATAAACTGATGATTAATATTTGGAGAAAGCAGAGAAGAACGACGACGGCAGCTGACTGTGCTTCATTGGTCATGCTTAGCCTCCCTCAGTTGTTGCCCCCTGGTTTCATTTTGGAAACCAGAAACTTATTGTGTTTTCCGGTATTAATCCCCAGATTAGTAGACGGTACACACAAATATTTATAGATCGTCATTTCATATCACAAATAAACATGGGCTAACGGATTAATTAAATACTTGCTTTATGACCGGTTTGCCCAAATTATAACGAAGAAAAGCAGCAAAAAAATTTAGTTGTGGGGTCTGAATGACATGTCCACCAGTAGCAACTGCTGGCGACCTTGTTCTTAGCATCTTCTCCTAACATCCTGCTAAGCGCAGGGCACAAGTAAACTAGCAGAGAATAATTATGTTGGAAATTTCAGAAATAATTCAAAGATTTTAATATAAAAATATATGAAGTTATATACACATTCTATGGGTGGGTGATTTACTAGTACTCCTCGTACTAGACATGTGAGTGCAAGCAACTAATAAATCTAGTATGTGTAAGAGTAGTACTAGAATTGTAAACACACGGGATAGAATTATGTACCAAAAACACTATATGTGTTGTTCTCAACACTGGACATTGATTCGTTATGGAATTGTTGAAGTCGTCGTACGAAAGTTGATACAAGAAAATATTCACTGTATAGACTTCATATGAAGAACTAGTAGTGATGTAAGAATACACTCCCGAAAACCTTACCATCCTCCCATTTCGAGCATGATCTTATAGAGAGGTAAGTTTTAAATGCATGCTCTCCTAGAAACCTATGTTTCATAGGAGACTATGCTTAGAGCACAACAAACTAGAATTTTTGTGTGTGTTATTCTTGCTTGCAACAGCCAGAGTTCATAAGAAAAGTTAAAGTTATTATAATTTTTAGTGTTAATTTTGATACTCACTTTATGTCTTATAGCGTGGGGAGGGAAAGACAGAGTCAGGCAGCTATAACAGTAGCCATCAATCACATTAAATTTGCCTGTTACTAGTGACAGCCAAAATGAATTCGTTAGATACAAATAACTTCAGAATTTATTCAGTGTTTTAATTCTGTCATTAAAGTCATCAATTCTCGAAAACAGCAAAACTCACCACTGCACTTCGGCAACGGCTCCGGCACGCCACACCACACCTCGCCTCTCATCGAATTGGCTCAGCTCGCGGGCGAGCATGTGGCATGCCTTCTGTATTCTCCAAATATTTTGATTTTTTTTACCTGACCCAAAGTTCTACAACTTTACGGGCGACCAACGTGCCCTAATTAATTAAATTTGTTCTGTATATTTAAATTACCCTAGTTTCATTACACAATATATAGCAAGAGGACAGCAAATAGAAATGGCTACAAGGCTGTACCAGCATCATCCGCAAACTGAACAATTCTTTTACTCAATCAATTACTCTCGGATTTGGAGTTGTGGAGCATACCAGCTCAAATCACAGCACACACCATTTGGACAGAAATTAAACAACGAGTTTGTAATGCCAATGTCGACTCAAACAAACAGCACTCCACACATGTTTATTTGGTTTATCATCATTTTGAAGGGATTATTACTCCTACACACTCATAAACATAAACAGCTCCAGAAAAGTTCGACACAACATGATCCTGCTCGATCGTCCCTTCCACGCTTTGAATCTCCTGCCGGTCCAGCTGCTACATAGAAATCACGCCGGTGGGCAGAATCTCTGGACAGGCGCTGCATGCCGTGATGGAGAAGAACAATAAAGTTTAGAAAACCATATAATTATAATCTATATATTCAACCACTTGTGTTTAGTGAGAAATAGCGGTGCTTACAGTTTGGGTCGCATTTTCCTAGTTGACGCCCAAGGATGCCACTGACAAAAACCAGTAGAACGAGGAGGACAAGAAGCAGCTGAGCTTGGGTCGGAAGGCGGCACGAGTTGTTCTTGTTTGCCATTTTCCCAAGCAGTCGTGCACTAGAAGAGGCAAAGCCTGGTAGTTAATTAGCTCCAAAGGGACGCTTAATATTGATGGATGCTCTAATTGCAATGCAAGATCCGGTACTTATAGGAGCCTCCATCCTGTACGTCCTTAACTATATGACAAAAAAAAATGGAAGCTGGTTGGAAAATGTGGAAGAAGCTAGCAACCTTGGAATTAATTAAGACATCCCAACTAACCATGGAACATATAGAAGTCTCTCGGTCAACTCCAATTATTAAAAGAATGCGACCTATTATTTAGCTCACTTTTATTTTTTGTATTTTAATAATTGTAGAAATTAATTATAACAATTTATTTTATCTCTAATCTTTAGATTTAATTTCCATGTATGGAATAATTGTGCGCTGCATACTATGTAGTGAACCTCATGGATCATTAGCAATTCTGTTATCTAAATATATTGTGTTTAAGTTGAAATCTCCACAGAAAACTACCGGTTAATGAATTATTGTTATTTTATAATTTAAATATATTAACTGGTTGATATTATATTAATTCTATCTTTTACCTCATATATACAGTAAAAGAGTCCTTGTAAAATATTAGTCACCCTAAACTTTTCATGTAACACTGCACCTTGAATGGGATTATACCAAAAGAACTTTTTTTTCTACTTATATTATTCCTTTGAGCAGGTTTGGGCTTGTGTCACAAATCGCTTTCTGGACAGATTTATTCCACAGTTGATTGGTGGTTTGATCTATCAATAGGAAGCGTTATCACCTCCC
>KE373186.1:94872-111906 GCA_000418225.1 Zizania latifolia
CACTAATTAACATAGAACTAGATTTCTTGAATTGCAACCCAGTATCAATACTCCCTTTAATATATCTGAGTATTTGTTTGACTGCTGACCAATGATCTGTAGTTGGTGAGTGAAGGTATTGACATACTTTATTAACAGCAAAAGATAAATCAGGACGGGTGAGAGTTAAATACTGTAACCCGCCAACAATACTTCTGTATTTTGTACCTTCCTCGGCACTAAGAGGCTCTCCCCCTTAAGCTGTCATTTTCTCTGAAACTGACAAGGGCGTAGGTGCACTTTTGCAATTTCTCATACCAGCTTTTGACAAGATGTCTGCTGCATACTTGGCTTGACCCAGGCTGAATCCATCTATTATCTGTTTCACCTCAAGGCCTAAAAAATAATGTAGTGCACCTAAATCTTTTAGGGCAAAATCTGCACTTAAATCTTTAAGCAAAGCTGAAACTGCGTCACTAGATGAGCTAGTCACAATAATATCATCAACATATATGAGCATATAAATTGTTATCCCATGCTTACTGTAAATAAACAACGATGTATCAGATTTTGATGATGCAAATCCCAGCTGATATAGTTTGTGACTCAACCTAGAATACCAAGCTCGAGGAGCTTGTTTTAGATCATATATTGCTTTATCTAGTTTGCAAACGTACTGAGACTTCTCTTCATATCCAGGCGGTTGTTGCATGTAGACCTCCTCTTCCAGAATACCATGCAAAAACGCATTCTGAACATCCAATTACCTGAGGCACCAACCCCTAGATACAGCAATTCCAAGCATAAGACGAACTGTAGCAATTTTCACTACCGGACTAAATGTGTCCTCACAATCTATACCATAGCGTTGTCTAAAATCTTTGGCTACTAGCCTAGCCTTGTTGTATCTATCAATTGTTCCATCTGCTTTTCTTTTAATTTTATACACCCACTTACAATCGATAATATTTTTACCTTTAGGTGTAGGAACAAGACGCCATGTACAATTCCTCACCAGTGCAGCATATTCTTCGTCCATTGCCTTTTTCCACTTTACATCTGCCAAGGCTTCTTGTACACTGTTGGGTTCACCTGTTGTACATGTAAAACCATAGCGTATTGTTCCATCAGTAATAATTTTTGGTTTAGAAATACCACTCTGTAGCCTTGTGTGAGGCCTAGTTGGAACCGGGTTGGTTGGCGTAGTGACCATAGAAGACCCCTCATCGGATGCATTGTCCACAGGAGTATCAGAATTGAGTGACCCCTGCTGCATTTCTTGGAACTCAATGCTGTCTCCAGAGAATAGCGGAGCCTGAGAGTTGGCGTTGAAATCAGCATCATGAGACTGTTCCATGCTAGATGCAGGAGGGGAGTTCTCTATTATTTCATGAGCATGTGAAGTCAAATCTGCACTGCTTTGTGAAGTCAAATCTGCACTGCTTTGTGAAGTCAAATCTGCACTGCTTTGTGCAGGAATTTGCGCCATGGTTTGGCTTCCACGTCCCTGTTGTCCTGCATCTTGAGCATCATCATATAAGGAGTTAGTAGAACACTTAGTCATATGATCACTAGTATTATCTCCCCTTGGATCAGATGCAGGCAAAAGATGAGATGGTAAAAGTAGAACTTCCTGGCGAAGACGCGCACCGGCGTTGGGATGTAAATGAGCAAAAGGAAAAACGGATTCGTCAAACACAACATCACGTGAGATGTAGACTCTACCAGAAACGATATCAAGGCACTTGTAGCCTTTGTGAATGGGGCTGTATCCAAGAAAGGCACATCTTGTAGAACGGTAAGATAATTTCCGTGAATTGTAGGGGCGCAGGTTAGGCCAGCAAGCGCACCCAAAAACTCGAAGATCAGTATAAGACGGGGAGCACGAGAACAATTGTTCAAAGGGAGTTTTAAAATTGAGAACTGAGCTCGGCATACGATTTATGAGATAGATGGCAGTTAAGAAGGCTTCATCCCAAAATTTTAAAGGCATACTAGCTTGGGAAAGAATAGCTAGTCCCTTTTCAACAATATCACAATGTTTGCGTTCTGCTGCTCCATTTTGTTGGTGCGCATGGGGGCAAGAAACATGATGAGATATTCCAATTTTCTGGAAAAAGGAGTTGAGTTTCTCATATTCACCTCCCCAATCTGTTTGCATGGCTAAGATTTTTGTATCAAATTGACGCTCAACATATTTTTGAAAGTTTTGAAAAACTTGGAACACATCAGATTTTTTCTTTAGGAGATAGATCCAAGTATATTTGCTAAAGTCATCCATAAAGCTCACGTAATAATCATGCTTTCCAACAGATGTAGGTGCTGGTCCCCAAACATCAGAAAAGACAAGCGCAAAGGGTGTTGTGGATATACTAGTAGACTTTAAATAAGGCAATTGATGGCTCTTGGCTTTTGACAAGAATCACAAATATTGTCTTTATTTGACTCGACAGAACAGGATAAATGATGATTATAAATAACTCGATTAACAAGCTGAAAAGATGGATGACCTAATCGATAATGCCATCGAACAAGTGACGGCTTGACCACACTAAAGACCTTTTTGTTTTGACTTGGACCACGGATTGCAAGGCTAAAGGATAAAGACCTCCACTACATCTGCTGTGATGAAGCACCTTCTTCGTGACTTGATCCTTGATATTAAAGAATTTTGGGTAAATTTCAAGGAAAGCATGATTATCAGTAGCTAAACGATGCACAGATATAAGATTCTTTTGTGCAGAGGGAACATATAGAATATTCTTGAGATGCAAATCATGATTTGGGGTAGAAAATACTGAGTGACCAATATGGCTAATGTTCATACCTGATCCACTAGCAGTATGAACCTAATCTGGCCCATTGTACTTCTCACAGATGGTTAGCTTATCAAGCTCCCCCGTGATATGGTCGGTGGCGCCAGTGTCGACATACCAATTCGTGTCAACCCCATAGGAGGAGTGAACTGCTGACCCTGCCATCTTCTCATCAGGATTGAATGATTGATCAAACCTGTGCCAACACTTAGCCACAGTGTGACCAATCTTGTTGCATAGCTGACACACAGGGCGTGTTCCTTGGCCTCCTTGGTTGCTGTTGCTGCGTCCACCTTGGCCACGGCCTCCATTGCCGCGGCCTCCATTGTCACGGCCTCCATTGCCGCGACCTCTGAAGCTACCCCTGCCACGACCACCTCCTTGGCCGCGAGACGCAGAGTTGACAGAGGACTGAAACTGTCCTCCACCTTGTAGATGCTCCATGCGATTGTCATAACTAATCACCAGTGCATAGAGATCACTGAAAGAAATGGGATCAGTGTGTGCAACTACGGCGGACACAAGCGGGTTATACTCAATATCGAGTCCCGCAAGTATGTAGGACACTAGCTCTTCATCGTCGAGGGGTCGTCCCGCCGATGCAAGTTCATCAGCAAGTCCTTTTATCTTGGAGAAGTATGCAGCAGTCGTCATGGAACCCTTCTGGGTGTTGGCAAGGGAAATCTGTAGATTTGTCACCCTTGCACGTGACTGGGAGGAGTACATGTTGGTGATGCTTTCCCAGACTTGAGCGGAGGTATCTAACGTTGCAACCTGCTGAAGAATATCTTTTGATAAAGAATTAAACAAGTAGGCTAGAACCTGTTGGTCCTGAGCAATCCACTTGATGTAGTCTGGGTTGGTGATAGTAATTTCCTTGTTGTCTTTGTCACGTGTAGTGGCTGTCTTCTCAGGTTGTTCTGCTGTACCATCAATGTAGCAGACCAACAGAGCACCACGCAGCGCCGGCAAGACCTGAGCACGCCACAACATGTAGTTGTCGCGCGTCAGCTTCTCAGTCACGGGAGGACCAAGAGCAGCAGCTGCTGAAGAAGAGGACGCCATGGCAGGAAAGAATTGATCTAGATTTTTTGAGGATGAAGATGAAAGAGGCCGGCTCTGATACCATATCAATAGGAAGCGTTATCACCTCCCTAGGAGGCCGCAAGTTTATTTATAGAGTCAAGAACAGCCCTTGACGTGGCGATTACATCTGAGATAAGAAGATAAAAACAAACTCAACAAACTCTCTACTCTATCCTATCTTCAGTTACAATTTTCCTATCATCTCGCGATGCTACGTGATCCTGTTGCTTAACATGATCATTATTAATTGGCCATCTAATTGTTCCCATCAACCATCTCTCTTGGTTAATTCCAAATACTTACGTTCATGCTCCCACTTAATTAGAGCAAGCACCTTCAAACGGGAGCTAGGTAACCTTCGTGATCGTACAATTGCCAAATTTCTGGAATTCTGGTCCAGCTTGAATGGTGAAATTCCTGAGGTTTTTTTTCTGTCCGTCAGTTTCGAAGCTTCTGATCAGCTTTAGGGTCAAAGGCCAGCAGCAGCAGGGGTGATTTATTAGAGTCCCAACGAGGTATGTGTCCAAGGGAACAATATGCTATATATGTTCCAATTTGCCAAAGTTACATGTATTTCACTTTGCTCCCCTTCTACATAGTTCGGATCCATGTGGCTCTTGCTTTGGTCTCTTTGGGGCTGTTTGGATGGGTAACTCAAGTTGTCACGCTTCTTTATCAAACCTTGCTAAAGGTGTAGCTAACAATTTGCTCGTCACACCTTAGGCTAGGTTTGGCAAAGAAATAAGTCAATAACAAGTGAGTCCAAACTACAGTTGCCTCAGTTGAAGCGATGATTCAAACACTACACTAAGTTTAGTAAAGTTAGGCAGCAACCAAACATGTCGTTGGTCTCGCAACTTTTGGCAGGCTAGACCTATTTCATTGAGTTCGTCCTTCCGAACCAGTGGTCGTCTTAGCACGAATGCATGCACTGAGTTGTAGCTTCCTCGAATCAAATGAGCTCTTCATCTTTCCCTTTCCTCCGGAGGTTCTTTTGTTAGTATCGATCGGTTGGTAATAACGCAGATTTTGTTTTGTCCTTTGCAGGCAATAAGGACGACGGCACTTGTTCGCCAAACTCGGCCATGAACTTGCCTCCAAAATCTTGAGCAGCTAGAGGAGACAGATGAGATGGAAGAGCTGGACGAGGGGTCACCTGAATGACTATGTCTTGCTTTGGCCATTGAATGAATAAACCATCCAAAGTGATGATTTCATCGGATGGAGGGTGTTTGTCAGGACACCTACCAGGATCATATCCCTCTGTACAACTGTGCTAGTCAAGGATCATGCTAGCACACATAGATTATAGAAATGGCATCACAACCACATCATGCAAAATATTTTATAACCAATACAAATACTATAACCTAAGTTACAAATTATTCAGACAAGTAGAGCGCTAATAGATATACTCAATATATAATAGTGGAAAAGAAACTTCCATAGGAAATCAACCGGAAATAAGAGCATAGTCAGAGTCTACTACCACAACACCTCCTCAGGGAACAAAGAATATGCCTCCTCTGCAACTAATTAAATTATGCAACATGTATGAGTACATAAAGTACTCTGCGACTGTACCGAATATGAAACATAATCTGGAGGCTAATTCAAAGAAAGGTTAGGGATTACTTGGCATAAATCTCATTTGCAATTTTAAATACCATAATATAATATGAAGCCATGAAGGTAAATCTTGGAATTTAAATAAACTTCCCATAAAGTTAACATCCATGCATGTTAATTTATCATGGACACAACTCATTCCCAAAGGTAAATGTTTTCACAAATTAAACTACCCTCATGTGAAATCTTTGAGCATAGCCATGTGTATACATCTTTACCCACACGATATGTCATCCGGCCTTTTGATGACCAATACATATTTTCACACTTCGTTGTGTGCGGTCAAGGAATCGATAACAAGACATTGTACAAAATTTCACTACTACATAAAATATCTTTAGTGACGAAATTTTTGTGATAAATAAATAATGTGCGTCACTAATAGATTATTAGTAACAAGTAAGCTTACATCCGTCACTAATGGCTGATTGTTATTGATGGGCCAATCTAATAAGACCCGTCACTAATGAGATTTAGGCTTGAAAATGATACTTTTTCAGACCCTTGTGTGTTAAATCTCTATTCCAGAAAAAGGCACGCATGATATATAATAACAAAGTTGATACAATATAGTTTCATACGAAATAACACAAATAACGTAGTTGATTAGAAGGACTATAAGGATAATGCAAATAATGCATGAGAATAACAAGAACAACATAACTGCGTTCTTTTGCATAAAACTAATTTTTTCAGAGCAAATATTTTTAATTTTGTGCTGCTATCGATGACTCGTTTTGGACAAACCGACGATTAATTAGGCGTATAGTACGTCCAGTTGAGCTAGTAGGGTTGAATCTAGTCGAGTGTGAGGATACATTAAGAGTTTTATATGGCCCGGGTACAGATTCGGATACATATATTGCAGAGATTCTATATCATATATACTGGAAGGTTCACCGAGACTCAATCTGATCCGGGCCGGACTGGGAGCAACGACCTCTCTGATCCATGATGGGTATAACATGGGCACGGATGGCAGAAGTCTTTAATTTGCCCGGAATTGAAATTAAGAGCTAGCTCTCATCGATGTTCTTGATTGTCACATGCATGATACTGCAATACGGCCTACTAGCTTTCAGTATTTGTACCAAAAGTGAGGCATATAAGAATAAAATCAGCTTGACTACCCACCATTAAAACCTATTTGCACAGATGGGCCTCTAAGCTGACCGCTCGTGGAAATTTCCGTAAGCAATCGGCTTAGATGCCGTCGATGCAAATGGGCCAATTTCTACGGTTGGGTCTCTTAAGTAATCATACATGGAAATCACAATTTTTATGGGTGGTTTCCAAAGCCGTTCGTGTATGATAATATCTTTTCACATGTGGGCCATTTAATCTATCTAGCTGTGTAGAAGTGGCAGTTTTTACAAGAGGTTTCCTAAGTCATTCGTCTGTGATAATATATTTCCACAAGCGGTCAATCCAAGCAACTGCCTATAGTCAATACGACTCTCTGTCTTTAGACGTATTGTAAGTTAAATATAATAATACGCCATCTTATGGTACCACATCTCAATCACTCAAAAACCACTCTTGGTGATCGCCCTCGTCCCCACCTCCAAAAACACCAATGGTTCCCTATATTACGAGTTGAGAGTTGTTCGATTCATGACTGCCACCTCCTTCACCTCACTAGTTATCATCCTTGTCTTCTCATCTCGACTTATCAAAAGACAAGCGGTGGAATATTGAGGTGGAGTAATTCTCTTTAGAATGCCTCCACCAAAAGAGTAGCCCGATGAGGAGGGAGATAAGGATGACGAGGAGGAGAGGAAGGAGGACGACATGTGGTGGAGATAAACTTTATATGAAAGTTGTAGGTATTAATGATATCTATAACTAGTTGATAAATTTTCATTTGTAGTTATATCCATGTCGAAAACTATGTCAAAAGATTTGAAAATGGGGGTCCAAACAATAAATGTGATTAGATCATCTCTAACAATGCTCTTATCTAGTTTTCTAAAATTAAATTTACGTATTTTGGAAAAAAATCATGCTCTAATAATATTCTCAAATGATTTTCTATCTAAGTGATTCCCTAAATTACCTCACATTTCTCTCAAAAGTAGGACCTCCTCTGTAATCCTCTTTAAAATATAGAAATCGATATTATAGAGATATTGTTGTGGATTGATTAATTTTTAAAGATTAAGAGAGTTTAGGATGATTTCTATATAAGATTTTAGGAAACAAAAAATAACAATTCTCTTGAAGACGCTCTTAAATCACACTAGTTTATAGGTGAGTTGCTAAGCTGCTAGCAACACGTATTTGGCATGAAAAATCATGTGGCTTGTAATTCAAAATATTTTGAAATAGGAAATAGTATATATAAACCATAAAAAATAAAAAATATTTTTACATTTTTTGTCAACTCAAATATGAAATTCAAAATGTTTCAACGGACCAGACAGTAGTCCACCCACGGTGCGGACAGTACAGATCATGCGCAGCAATGCCTGTCCTACTCCCGGAATATTACTACCGATTTGTTAGTGCCCGGTTTTTGCTGTGATGCTGTGTTCTGCCAGTACGGCTCCCAAGCAGTAATGATTTTCATTACATTTATGCAATAATCGTAAGCATTTTGACCCGTTTAAATAAAAAATAAGATCATTTATGCAATTACATTTATGGGTTGGACGTGCATGGTAACCAGTATAGTACTACTATTACTGCTGACCGCACTGTAAGTGGTGACAGGCATGTGCACCATTGATGGTGTTGCGGATGACACGATCACGAGCGTTGATGGCGCCCGGCCATCGTGCAATTGCATCGTGCATCTTCAATTTCCAAGCTGATAATTAGCTGTAAGCCGGTAAGTAGCTGTAGATTCTTCCTTGGCCTCTGCTTAAATTGCCTCCGTGGTTTCGGCAACAATGCAAGTTACCCATGGCGACGTCAGGGCTCGCAGCAGCAGCAGCAGTCGGGTCAGTGAAGCTCAGCTGCCCCAAGCAGAGGAGCACTAGACCTCGCGGGCTTCTCGGCCCTGCACATCCTAGGTAGCTGCAACTTGTGAACCTACGAATTAATTCAGTTCTTGTAATGTGGCGTCTCGTTTCGGGAATCCGAATCTTGCAGGGGACGGGCGCTGGTGTGGACTGCGGCCGCGGCGGGCAGCACCGTCCGCGGCGGCGTTGGCGACAAGGGGGTGTACGACGCGCCGGTGCCGAGGGAGCAGGTGGAGATCGCCCGGTCGCTGAACGCGTGGGTGGAGGAGAACATGCTCCCGCTGCTCACACCCATCGACTCCGCGTGGCAGCCGCACGACTTCCTGCCCTGCTCCGCCGGCGGCGACGAGGCCGACGCGATGGCGACGTTCACGGAGGGCGTGGCCGAGCTGCGCGCTGCCGCCGCGGGCGTACCGGACGAGCTCCTGGTCTGCCTGGTGGGCAACATGGTGACGGAGGAGGCGCTGCCGACGTACCAGAGCATGGGTAACCGCTCCGAGGGCCTCGCCGACGACACGGGCGTCGACGCGCTCCCCTGGGCGCGGTGGCTGCGCGGCTGGACCGCCGAGGAGAACCGCCACGGCGACCTCCTCAACCGCTACCTCTACCTCTGCGGCCGCGTCGACATGCGCCAGGTCGAGACCACCGTGCACCACCTCCTCCGCAACGGCATGGTACGTTTGGTTCGAGAAGACGTCACGCGCATATATACAATATTCCACGCGTACGTGCATTGATTGATCCTGTTGATGCTTTTGGCGCGAAGGAAATGCTGGTGCCCAAGAGCCCGTACCACAGCCTGATCTACGGCGCGTTCCAGGAGCGCGCGACCTTCGTCTCCCACGGCCACACGGCGCGGCTCGCCGGGCAGCACGGCGACCGGACGCTCGCCAAGATCTGCGGCGTCATCGCCGCCGACGAGAGGCGGCACGAGGCGGGCTACACAATGGCGTCCGGAAAGCTGTTCGAGCTCGACCCGGACGGCATGGTGTGCGCGCTGGCGTACGTCATGCGCGGGAAGGTGACCATGCCCGGGCAACTCATGTCGGACGGCGCCCGCGACGACGGCGACGACTTGTTCGCCCGGTTCTCTGCCGTCGCGCAGAGGGCCGGCGTTTACTCGGCGCGTGACTACGGCGACCTCGTGGAGCACTTCGTGCGGAGGTGGCGGGTGGCGGAGCTCGCGACGGGGCTATCCGGCGAGGGCCGCCGGGCACAAGAGTATTTGTGCGGGCTGGCGCCCAAGATACGGAGGATGGAGGAGCTGGCTCAGCAGAGGACGGCCGGCTCTGAGCCCATTACGGCCCGCTTCAGTTGGATCTACAGTAGGCCCGTTATTATGGGCTGAAGCGGGCCTTCAATTACGGCTTTATGGGCCCATTATTTGGGCTCAACACAAATAATAGGTTCTCCTGCTCAATTTAAGTTCTCTTGCTTTATGTGGCAATCGAACTGTTTTGTATGAAATTTGGTAAACTTGGTCGTTGAGTCAGAGTAGGATTGAACATCCTCTCCTAAGGCTCCATTGCTTCTCGACCAATCTTATTTTGCCAAATATGATTTAGTATTTCATATATTGATGTTTGATCCAAACATTATCTAAAAAACAATACAATAAATGCACCCGTTGAAGAACAGAGGGGGTGTTTGTTTTAGAAGCGAGGTAGGATAAAATGGTTTCATCATATTTTTTAGGATAGAATAATTATATTTCTCTTTTGATGATGAACATATTCTATTTATTATTTGATATAAGGATGAAATAGTTCCTCTTTATCTCTCCTCCACCAACTGCATCCCATGTGATGTGAGTTCTAGCGAGCACTTCTAGTGAGCTTTCGTGCTCCTCCCCTGCCTCCCCCAGCTCTCCTTCCTCTCTGTGCGCCGGCACGTCATCTTCTTCTTCTCTCTTAGCTCTTCTCTCAATTCGTGGACGTGTCCCTCCTCTTCTCTGCCATAGCCGTCAGGCACACCGAGGATGAGAAAAATGGGTAGAGAGAGAACTGAGAGAGGTATTAAGGTTTGTTGGTGGTCTATTAGGGTAATTTTGGGCTTTTGTATTTTGGCTCAAATAAAATATCTAAGTATGCAGGTAAACAGAAATAAATACTACTTTTCTATACCTATATCTGCTTATTCAATAGGTATGAAATAGAACACTAGCAGTGATACTACTGCGAGAATATCTCTCCACTACTGGTGTTTGAACACAGAGATATTTGAAACCAACAAAAATTTCGATGCATAAAAATATATTTTTTTTCATTCCGAGGGGCTCTCATACATGCTAGGAAAACTCTAGCTCTCCATTGTTCTATAATATTTGATCAGATGATGCAAGCGAGGGATCTAGAAAGGGGGCGAAACAATGTCAACTTCCAATATTCTCGGTAGAACTGGGCGACGTCGTTTCCCAATCTGCTACGTCGTCGGTGGCACAAACAATTCTCCCCTGTTTAATCAGCCGCGTGTCTGCTTTTCTCGCCACGCGCCGGCTTAGTCAGACCGACAAATTAATTAAACAGGTGACACGAGCTTACGCTGAAAAAAATGCACACACACTACTAGATTTGGAGAGCAAACACGGCCAGTACTAGTGCGGCTAGCTGTCGACTGTTACGTTAATTAATTAAGCAGCAGAAACATCCATCCATCGATCATCTCCAGCCATTTAAGTCGCGTCACATTTGTCGAAAGTCCAACACGTGATGTGCTGCTGCGTTGAATCTGAGTTTCGATCTCTGATCGGTGCAATGCCGGCGGCCGAGAAAGAATGACCCACTAACGTACGTAGTACGTACGCACGCCAATGCTGACGGGAAGGATACAGCATGAACGTGAGGTTTTCTCTTCCAGTGTTCATTCGTTTGTTTACTGTACAGAAATATATGGAGACCAAATAAGTGGGTGTTCGGAACGGCGGATGAAGGCAGGATTATGTCACTTCAATTTAGTGTTTAGTAAGAACTGGCATACTTTTCTACAACAAAGTGATGACAGTTTCCTAGTGGCTGAAGTCACAAAAGGGTCTAGTACTCTAGTTGGACTTTGTGTTCATACACCGATGATTACTATATAATTTTATCGTTATGTTCAACTATAGTGGTTTAACCAAACACCGAGTTGACAAGTGCCAATCATATATATCGATCCAGATTAACTGAACTACCAGGTTTGATGACCGGTAGTGCATGTGTGTGTATATATGAATATGATAGTATAACGTTAGGCGTAGATTTATATAAGATAGAGGTGAAGCCTGCTCAGCTAAATATCGTTAACTAATCATTTAATTTTAAAAAAAAATTTGATAACAGTTTTATAAAAAATAATAAAAGTAAGAGTTACTTGCCACTCAACACCCAACTGTCCTTGGCCTATGTCTGGCCGTGTGTAACGTGTAGCAAAATTGCAGCATCACAGATCACATTGTAACATGCAAAATTGCCAAATAGTTTAACAGTGTAGCAAAATTGTAGATCACATGTCACAATATAACATGCATCATACATAGTAGTGTGTGTATAAGTTCCACACTAGCTTGCTCGATCAGTTCTTTGAAGCATCTTCAAGAAATTGTAGATCACATATTGCAATTTGTAGAGATTTAGATATAAAATATATCTCTAAATTAAAACTCCTCTTCATTCTTTCAACTTTTAGGAAGTGGCTATTGTTTTATATCTGCTATGGTATGGCTCCATCATCGGTGATATAGGAGAGATGACAAATATGATAGGTATGATTTACCCATCACAAGAGAGAAAAGACAATTTACTTTATTAAAATATAGAAAATGAGATATTGTAAAGTAAGGGATTTAGAGATGTTAGAAGTAGGATTTGGGATATGTTGGAAATGTTCTTACAGGGTCTAGCCACGCATCGAAAGAGGCTGTCTGATGTACATGAACATTGATTACAACCAAATTCTAAATTTGAAGATGATACATCAAACTAGAAAAGAGATCGAAACCTGAAAAAACACGAACATCCCTTTTCTTTGTAGCACAAGATCAATTCCACAGAAACACACAGATGACTTTGCACGCTCTCAACGCAAAGAGCGCAACTACTTCCTTTTGACATGGCTTCTTGGCGAGCTCCCAACCTCGTGCACGCCGCAGCTGCTGACCTTCTTGGTGTGCACCGCCGGCGGCGGCGAGACCTTCCTCTTCTCCATGGATCTCCTCAGCCCGGACTGGGGCGCGTCCTGGCCGGCGCCGATACGGCAGCTGCTGCTGCTCAGGGTGGGCACGAGGTACCACCAGATGGAGGTGCAACAGATGGCGAACACCCTCCCGAACACGGCCAGGCACGCCAGCATCACGATCAGCACCATCACCACCGGCCAGTAGAGCGCCGGCCGCCGCATCCTCCCCCACGAGAACGACGACGCGCTCCTCGCCGGAGCCTTGCTGGCGCCGCTCCCGGCGGCGTTCTCGGCTGCGGCCTCTCTTGGGCTGGCCGAATCCGGCCTCTGGGTGGTGGACAGCTTGAATTTTTTGGCGGCGGCGGCCTTTATCCGATGCTCGTCGGGGAGCTTGAGGATGATGGGCTCCCAGGCGCCGTTAGATTGGACAAAGCGGACCATGACGAGGCCACTGTCAGAGCCGACGCGGCGGAGGATCCTGTTCCGGCGGGTCTGGAGCTCAGAGAGCACTGTGGAGAACTTCTCCAGTCCGCGTTCGGCGTAGGGGTTGGCCTTTCTGCCGACGCCGTGCTTCCTCCTCGGCTTCTTCGGCGACCCTCCGCCGCCGTCGCCGGTGCTGCGCGCCTCCGGGTCGTCGTCCATGCGCTTGAAGCTGCCCGTGCCACAGAACATGGTTAACCAGCTCACTCACGGACCCACCTCTCTCGGTTCGATCTGGCGCGTCGAGGTGATCGATAAAAGAGACGCATTTAACAAATAACAAGTCGTCGGAGCGGTCAACGTTTATATTACAAAAATGTTGGAGTGCGCACTGGTCAAGTAGAAGCTTCTGTAACACTAACATTTGTGAGACACTGAGACCCTAGGATCAAAAACTGTGGGAACCTTTGTTCCAACAAAATAGTTCCTCCATCCATAAATGATATTCGTAGGTGTAGTATCAAGATCAATAAATCATAATTTCTGTCATCGATTCAAAAACATAAACATATCGTTTTGCTTTTCCCATCATAGCCCATGATTACTTCGTTTTCCTGTAAAAACTTGTTTAGTAATAATGATGCATTGAAAAGTTATGCGAAATCCAAATAGTCATGTATGTTTTGATAAATTAATGGAGTAATACACAGATCAAAATTAAATTCTTTATTTTTTATTAGTTTTATTAGACACGGATCAAAATCGAACTGATGTTAGTATATAGATTCCAATTACTCTATGGGTAAACCACCCACCCGCAAGGTTTTTTTAAAAAAAAAACACCCTTCGAAAGGGCAATTTTTGTGACATAAAGGTGTGAGGTTTGGTTACTCACAGAAAACTTGCACAGAGACGCTTTCTGAACGAAATTGTGTGTATACTTTATAACGCCCTCTGTCCCCTGAAAATTGTTTGAGAGGAGATAGGAATCGACGAAGCCCTGAACCCAATTGACAGCATCTAAAAACTAGTCAGATTTATAATTTGCTGATATTTCTTTATATTTTTGGACCATCATCGCTAGTCAGACTGTCAGATGCATATATATAGTCTCGGATGTGCTGTAGACGACTACTGTCGGAAAGAGTTGATACACTTTTGACAACACTGTAATTGTTGATGACATGCTGTGCCGACGTCCGGTCCACAGTTTCTTTCCTTACACTCAAAATGCTAGACCATATTATTTACACATGGACAACAATATAACCTGGTACAGAAGATGACAGTGCATAGAAACAGGAGGCTTATTAAAGCCAAGTGTACATGGCCTAAGGCTTAATGCAAAGAGGTCGGCTTCACCAAAACTAATCTGAGAAGCAACTCTTCTTAAATTGTGAAGAGGAGAACCAGGAGGTGTCAGGAACCATTTATTCCAAATTCCAAATTCACTAGTACACATGCTCCAACAGAAAAGGATCAATTAACCATGAACATTCTTTACATTCTTCAAACCGCAACAAAAAAAATTGAAGCTTCTATTTCCAATCAAGCATGTCTAACAGCCACAGGATTTCAGTCTCTGACCTTGCTGCATCACAAAAATCTAGCTCGATGCCAAATACCTCAATGACGTTTGTTCCTTTGTACAGGAAAAGCAAAGACATCCATGCCCGGATGTCTGATATGAAAGGGTGTCTGGGTGAAAACCTGAGATATTCATATGCCAACGCCCGTGCCGCATTGCTGTCAATGTAATCAAATGTTGACTTATTAATGACACATGCCATCTTTTTGGTATCCTTGCGGTGGGCAAGAACAGACACAGTGATGGCTGGCCCCATAGGGATTTCCAGCTTAGGTTCAACTTCCATCATCAAAATGCAGTCAGGGGCAGTCAAATGTGCTACAAGTACATCTGGAATGCCACATGGTGTATTCTGCAGACCTGTTCGAAGGATGCAACCTGAAACTGCTTGAGAGAAGATGAGTGATCCATCAAGCCACATGTCAATGTAAAACACAAGATCCTCGAATGTGAGCTTTGGTACAGGAAGGTGCTGCAGCTTCTGTGGTTTGGAGAAGGTTAAATAGAGCTTTTGGTAGTTTGTATCAGAAGGAGGTTGTTTGCAAATGGAAGGCCACTTCCGCGCACAGATGCATTTCCAGAAGTAGTCGTCCTTTGCAATTTCTCGCCACTGGCGGCACACAAGCATGCAAAAGACCAGGTCTTTGCCGTCCAATAGAGGGAAAACTGCCTTGAGAACTTCATCAGGCAACCCATTCTCCATGCTTACTCACAGAACTTTAGGAAATCAAATGGTGGTAAACCTCCAAGCTTCTGAAAAGCCCAAGGATTGAACAAATTGTGCCTATCAAATAATAAGAAATAGTTAAAAAGAATAGTTCATAAGGTGAAAAATAAACATACAAAAACTATTCACATGTTGTTTGTTACTGTAAATTAGATTGTAGAGAAATGAAAAACATAGAAGCCTGTAGACTAAACAGAACAAAAATGCTTGTTAAATATGAACAGTCCATCCAGAATATTCTCTACGTTTGGCAACAATACTTATTAAGTATCGACTTATCATAATGAGGAAGACAGGAAAGTGTAATTGATAAAAAGGTTATACTTATAACAAGCTTAACAAAAACAAATGCAACAAATAATGGAAATATATAAATATGGCAACCATATAGGAAACTGGGAAACACCTCACTCATCACCACAACTAGATGATATGAGCAACCTGATTTGGACACAGTACCATATTAAACATTTACTACAATGCATTATCTTGAAAGGTAGAACTTCAGCATCATGGAAAAGGATGGTCCTAATTTATGCTGTTGAGCAATCATTACCAGGAAGCACCTAGTCATATCCTTCAATTTCAGATAAGTACAACCTCAAAAATAAAATCTCGTTTTCTTCTGTGGTGATTTAGTGAATCTATCTACCTAGCACAAGAGCAGATTTACTCAGAGACATAAACACCCAAAGTAACCCAAAATATTTATTTTAGGATACATCATGCCCTTGCTAAACATTTGCAAGAATTTCATTTATCATACATAACCATAAAGTAGCCAAGACACCATTGAAGTGTCCGGAGGCAGACCTAGAGTAGGGCATGGAGGTTCAGCTGAACCCGCTCCCCGTTTTTGGAAAAGGAACTGCTGTTAGTACCGCACCACGCATCAAGGAAATCGGGAAGAAACTGGATGGGTCAATTGGACGAGAAAAAAAATCAAATCCCAACTCCGGTGGATCTCCAATCGCCGGCTCATGAGTGGCGCGGATGAGGGAGGACTACGGGAGAACCGGAGAAGAATGGATACCTTCAATTCGAGTCGAATCGAGATGGAGGCAGGTGGAAGGAGGCCAGCCGCGCGCGTCGCCCCTCCGCCCCTGCCTGCCGGCCGTGCGAGCGAGGAGGCCGTGCAGAGGGTAGGATAGGGCGGAGTCCGGAAGGAGAGGAGAGGAGGCCGAGGCCGTATACACGTTGCCTCCGAGCCTGCCCGCCGGCCGCGCGCGCGAGGAGGCGAAGCGGAGGAGAGGACCGGCCGTGCCTCCGGCTCTGCAGATCGGGAACGGAGAGAGAGGGAGAGGCAGAGTAGATAGGCGTCGGAAGAAGAGAGAGACGGAGAGGCAGCGAGGAATAAAGATGATGCACGAGTCTATAACAGTTCAAAAGAATTGATTTGTAAATTTGTAAATTTAACTTTAATTTTTCATTTTGGAGGAGAGTCAAACATAATAATTGGTATCGGAATTAAGAAAATGAGATTTGATGAAAAGAAAATTTTCTAACCAATTGCATCAATCAAATTCAGTTTTTTGCAGCCAAAAGGGGTGCAAAATTACTTATTTGTACTTATGTGAGATGATGAGGAATATAACTACTAAATTTATACACACATTTGTGCTAAAAGTTTGAAAGAATGTTAATGTCATTGTGTGTAACGACCCATCCGGATTT
>KE373186.1:149640-173100 GCA_000418225.1 Zizania latifolia
CCGCCCCCGCCCGGCGCCGACCCCGTCGCCTTCGCCGTCGTCGCCTTCATCGCCGTCTGCTTCCTGCTGGTGACCTCTCCTTTCGCTCTCGCCTTTTAACTCGCACCGATGACCGGTCGCGGGTGGATGCGGGCTTGCTTTTGCGCGCGGGCCTGGGTCGGCCGCCCCTATGCTGGGGTCGATCGGCGATCGGTGGGGTTGTGGTGCTTGTCGGGCCGTCGTCGCGATCTTTCTGTGGGGGATTGTGGTTTAATGGTAGGTTCTGGTTGTCCGGGTTTAGGTTTGGTATTTTGGGACATTGGGTCGTCGTGTGCTGATTTGGTTGGTGCTCTTGTGGGCGATTAGGCGATTACATTGTGTATAAATGTTGTGGTCATTAAATTTTTTGAGCGGGACGTACCGATTAGACTTGGCAATTCATTTGCTACGTTTGTTAATTTGGTATGTTTGTTAGGTAACCTGTATTTTTGGGTACTAACGAATGCTCACACCTGACAGCATACATGTGAAGAATAATTTAGTTAATGCCACCACACTAGCCCTAAAATTCAGTTCTGGTTTAAACGTTGGGATATTTTTTGTACCGTTGTTTCGAGCTGTTGATTGTAGGTTCCTATTTATCGAGCATATGGACCTCAAAGTGTCTTCTTTTAAACATATGAAGTTATGAACATATTTCTCTATTGTTTCATGTGGATTTGTTCTTTGTGCTCCTCTAACCCATATTGATCTTCCTCATATGCATGGCATAACTTGCTCCATTTGATCTTCTGTGATAACTAAAGTATTACCAGTGGACCGACTATGTAACAAAGAACTGGAGTTGTGTCTTAGGTTGTTTCCTAGTGGATGTGCCCATCAGCAGCTATCATTGATCAAGCCTCACCCTCCTGGTTCCATACAAATTATATTCAGTCTTAGAACACAAGGCTAATCAGATTTTCACATGCATCCTCATAAGCAGGTTATGTATTGCGCAACTTAATAGGGTTATGTATTTGCATTAACTTTTCATTGTTTTAATGCCTCCTTGGTGTATGGGCATGGTGGTCAATGATAAACACTGTGAAATGGTGGGAGTGGGAGTATAGCATTAGTTCAACATGCCTGCATAACAGACAACTATACGGCTTAATTAAGATGAAGCATCTATTGCATACTTTAGCATAAAAGAATATGAAGACGATATGGGACCAGAGCTTTTGAGCCATGCCTGAGTCTTAGATTATATGTGATTTTGTGACCTCCAATTACTAAGAGAAGAGGCGATGGAGGAAAGCATTACCTGTTATTTTGGTTCCGGTATGATGGAGTCTGGAAATTATTCAAAAGGCACTACCCAAATAATTCAACAGTCCAAACTATCAGTTGAACTGATCTGTTCTGCAGCTCAATTTATTGAACTTGAACTTCCTGCACTTCCCTTGTGCACTGCAATGCTAAGAATTTTAAATTGCACTAGACATCAACAAATCTAACTTTAAAATAATCATAATTATCACCTTTTATTCTTTAAGCAGTCTTATAGAAAACATATTCTTTTAGTCAATGATGTTTATTTTATCTGAGCATGGTACCCTTATGTGTATTCTTGCTTGGTTGGGTGATTTCTCCCACGTAGGAAATTAATTAGTCCTAGTACCAATTATGTCCTAAGTACTTATTGATTGAAGATTTGAAGTAGCCCCACCCTGGCAGAAGGCCAGGACCCAAAAGAGAGGGCTATCTTGCATACTGGATATATTATTTCTCTAGTATGAGCATACCATTCAACTCTTTGATGTTGATTAAATCTTGCATTGGTGTATATGCAGATCTCACTTTCAGCGCCATCAAGCATGCTACATCAAGTTCCTGAAGGGCATGTTGGGGTATACTGGAGAGGAGGTGCTCTTTTGCAAACAATAACTCCTCCAGGTATCCCTTTTTATTGTAATTTTTCATTTCCCCCATTTTTTGTTTGAATATCTCTTCACTAATTTACACTCTGCTGCTAGGTTTTCATCTGAAGCTCCCTTGGATCACACAGTTTGAGCCAATACAGGTTACACTTCAAACAGACCAGGCAAGTGAATATGACTTATCCCCTTTGTTTTGTGGATATATATATCCAGCCGAATTGTAGATTTGTTCATATGCGGATTGTATCTTATTGTTTGGATCACTGCTTGTTTCAATCTTGAACTCCTCAGTTTAAAGTTCAAATTATTATTATATCAGATTAGCTTTTGATTGAAATATATTTACACCTTGTTCTAAACCAGGTCAGAGATATTCCTTGTGGAACAAAAGGTGGTGTCATGATCAGCTTTGACAAGATTGAGGTATAATATTATTCTGTTTTTTTTACTAATGTTGTAAAAACTTGAATACTAAGCCACATATTAGGAACATGGGTGCCCCTGCTTATTACCAATATAGTCACGACTCACGAGCTAGGTGCCTAGGTCACATTATTGGGCTGGTAGGCACAGGCAGTATGTTGACCTGGGTGACTGAATGTATACTGGCTACAACTTTTAGAAAATTGTTTGTTACTATTCTTATTCACAAAATTGAGTTACCACTTTTTGAGTTGCTCGATCAATTGTTGGGCTTGCAGGTTGTCAATCGCCTCCGTAAAGAGTTTGTGCATGAAACCCTACTGAATTATGGTGTGCATTATGACAAGACATGGATATATGATAAAATCCATCATGAGATAAACCAGTTCTGCAGTGCCCACAGTTTGCAGCAAGTTTATATCGACATGTTTGATCAGGTTAGTGAATGATTCAGGTTCTTTTTTTGCATAGAGCTTTCCAGTATATGAGACCTTATACCTATTTTACTAGCCAACCTGTTCTGCCACAATTCCAGATTGATGAAACGATGAAAGAAGCTATTCAAAGAGATTGTACACGCTATGCTCCTGGGATTGAAATCATCGGTGTTCGTGTTACAAAGCCAAACATACCTGGTAGCATTAGGAGAAATTTTGAACTTATGGAGGAGGAGCGTACAAAGGTATACAGTGCATGTGATCAAATAATATGTTTCACCCATGCCCTTTAATTCATGGCCAGTTTATACTGCAGTACTACACTAAGTAACTTGTACAATTGTAAGTACAACTATTAATGGCAAAAGACGTAGAACTTGGGATTCTATGTTTAGCATACATGCCCTGTGATAGTAAGGCCTGTACTTATGGATGATGACTGATAGATTATGGAGATTGACGAGGGTTCTATGGATGAAATAAATAATATAAAATTTAAAAGTCGCTTGGAAAAAGTTATATAAGCAATGCTGATGTAGAAAGTTTTTGGAGAAATCACTTTTTGATGTGTGCCATGAATAATCCACAGATAATCTATCATCCATAAGCTGATAAGGCTTCTTCAGTTGGAAGGAATGGGTATTGAAAAATTTTGGAAAATTGAGCGGATTGCTTTAATTGATAATTTCATTCATGTTGCATATAACTGCTATTTACACTAAATCTGATAGTTGCATATAAGTTTGCCAGCTTCAGAAGCTCATTGCTGAACTTAGTTGTTTTTATTTGAGGGGCTGGATTCACACATGCCTATTTAACTTTTGGTCCTTATCTCATGCTATGTACTATTAAGTGACGATTCATCAAATCAGAGCTTTCATGATATCAGTTCCTTTAATTACAGGTAGCAACACGTTAGATTTTTTGTGATTCTGAGGAGTTCATGCGCGTTCCTATGAGTAAATGCAAAGCACATTGTTGTAGAAATGAACTGATGTTACTTTAGGGTCCGTTTGGTTTGGTGGCGAGGATGGATGGGATCCCATCCATGGATTTCTGGATGAGATGATACATGTCAGGTGTTTGGTTGGATGGATAGAATGAGATAGTTTTTTGTTTGGTTAGGTGTATATAACTTAGATAAGATAAGCCTAAATTTAGTGGGATCCATTTGTCAAATATATTTTTTAACAAAAATATAATCATATGAGATCTTATTTTATAGATTAAATTGTAATGAATACAATAATATAATTAGATCATAAATTGGATAAATGATTTGGGAGGAAAAATCATTTGAATATTTATAAACGAAAAATTAAATGTATCCTAATCAATCAGGAGATGACACATCATCTCATCTAATATTGGATGGACTCGTCCAGAAATTTTTTTTGAATCCCTCCATCTAGCATATTGAAGAAATATTTCTCTCGGTGACCATCCTATCCACCTTCGTCCTCCAACCAAACAGCTAACCGGATGGGATGGTCCTATCCCATCCAGGGATATCCATCGAATCAAATGGACCCTTAATTATTTCTCAATTATATGACTGGAAGATATGTGTTTTGTGTGTTTATGTTGTCTTCTATCCATAGGCTCTGATTGCTATCGAGAAGCAGAAGGTAGCAGAAAAGGAGGCAGAAACACACAAGAAGATTGCACTATCTGAAGCAGAGAAGAATGCACAGGTGAGCAAGATCCTCATGGAGCAGAAGCTTATGGAGAAGGACAGCTCCAAAAGGCAGCAACAGATTGATAATGAAATGTTCCTTGCACGAGAGAAAGCGCTGACTGATGCGAACTTTTACAGGCATGGATAGAATTATCAAAATCTCTGCTTGTGCTTGTGCTGTCGCACACTTCATATCAACTGACTGTTTTTGGTCGCTGTCTAGGATCACGAAGGAAGCAGAAGCCAACAGGTTAAAACTTACACCAGAGTATCTTGAGCTGAGGTTCATTGAATCAATTGCCAATAACTCAAAGATATTCTTTGGTGAAAAGGTATCACACAGATGTGCTCACATTTTCTTCTTTTGATCAATTCCGGTGGTCTGGGACTGAACTGTAGACATTTCCTGTGCAGATTCCAAACATGATCATGGATCAAAGGATGCTTCGGAATTACCTCGACTCTGCTTCGACCACGGACCATTTAGAAATATAGTAGTAGTTGTCTTCTGTGAATCGCAATGAACATCGACTGTTTTTGTGATCCTATGTCGAAATTCTGATTCCTGTGAAACCACTCGGTACATGGTAAAGCCAAAAGTAAGACATTAGGGCCTCTTCAAGTTGGAAAGTAGTAGTTAGTGTCCGGAATAATGCATCTGGCCTGTTTCGGGAGGTATTACGGTGTTAGCATAGCTGAAGGCCTGGAGTAATCTTTGCGTGAGTTGTTAATCTGGAACTGCAGGGAAAATGTAGAGCTCAAATGCAACCAGCACGAAATAGTTTAGATCACTAGATGTACTATTTTGTGCTGTTTTGAAGAATTGATGGATATTTACATTGCATTCCAATTTGGATCCCATTACATGGCAAGAATACTAATATTGTTATTTCGAAGTTCAGAAAAGGTTTTATGAGCGTAAATGGTGTTGCAATACTTCGAGAATGGAATGATGACTCAAAGATCACTACTCTTAAAATTGATTCATGTCTATTTATACATGTACAAAGGATGTCTATTAATGAGAGGAGGTCTAGAAGGCGTGTCTATTCATAAATAGTTCTCTCCAAAAAACACCTATTCACTAACACAACTCCTATGTCTTCATTTGAAGGAATTGGTGGTTGATCACCTTGTTCTTCAACACTCCCTTGATCAAAAAGGCATCTTGATGCTGGGACAACAGCTGTTTGTTCCAACAATCAAGGCCTCCGTGACCTCATTCTTTTCAGAGTATACAACTCTCTGCTATCTGTCCACTCAGGTAGCATAAAAATGTACCAAGATATATGAACCCGTTATTAGTGGCCTAGCATGAGGCAGAACATTGCTCCCTATATTACCATTTGTGATATTTGTCAAATCACCAAGGCTAAATATCAAATACCAGTTGAATTACTTCAACCTTTGAAGGTCCTTGAGTGAAAATTTGATGAGATTGGAATGAATTTTACTACCGGCCTTCCCAGAACTCATAATGGGCATGGCTCAATTTGGGTAATTGTTGATCGATTAACCAAGGTCGCTCATTTCTTCCCGGTACATGTGATGTATGGTGGAGCCAAACTTGTAGAACTCTACTTGACACACATTGTCTGCTTTCATGGGATCCCAAAGGTGATAGTTTTAGATCGGGGCCCTTGATTCTGGAAAAACCTGCATGATCTCCTTGGAATTGAATTGTTCTTCAGTACTGCTTTCCATCTACAAACAGTGGGTCACACTGAACGTACCAATCAGACCCTAGAAGATTTGCTTAAAGCTTGTGTATTGACCTACAACCGAGATTGGGAAAGATGTATGTCCTTTATTGAATTTTCTTACAACAATAGCTACCAAGTAAGTTTTCAATTGTCTCCACTCAAGGGTCTTTATGGAAGAAAATGTAGGACTCCTTTATTCTAGTCTGAAGTAGGAGAAAAGGAATTCTTTGGGCCAACCATCATCAACAGGTTGAACAAAATGTTTCTCTCATCCGAAGCCAGCTCAAGGAGGTGCAATCACGCCAAAAGAGTTATGCCGATCATTGGCATTGGGAGTTGAGCTTTAAAGTAGGTGACCATGTCTACCTCAAGGTCTCACCGTTGCAAGGCACTCTCGTTTTCAAGTGCATTGCAAGTTAGCACCCCTATTATATCGGTCCATATCGTATTCTTACAAAATAGGGGCAAGTAGCATACAAATTTGAGTTGTCACCTTAACTCTCATATGTGCATGATGTCTTTCATATCTCTCAACTCAAAACGTACCTTCGAGAACTCTTAGAGTGTACATTTCTAGAAGGCATCAATCTGCAACTGGATCTATCTTACCAAAAATACCCTATTAGTGTAACAAGGAGGCTAAATGTACCACTCGCAACAATAGGGTTAAAATGTTAGAAGTTCAATGGAGCAATCATACTGCTGATGAGGCCAACTGGGAACGAGAGGGCAAACCTAGAACTGAGTTTCCTAACTTATTCTTGTAGGCTTAGCAAATCTCGGGGATGAGATTTAATGTAGGGGGTAACAAACCCAACTTTTGACAATGTAAAATTTTCAAATTTAGTGAATAAAAAATGGTTGTTAAGTGTGCATGTTGATTGTTGATGTTCTATGTATTTGTATTTTCATCATTTAATTAAAACTTGTCTTATGCATCGATATCAATGGGAAATTTTTTTAGAACAATATGTATATCAAATAAATCTACAAAAAAATCATAAAATATAGACTTAGTCTGCTAGTTCAAATAAATACAATAGTATAGTCCAAAAAATAAAAATTTGGCTGAATGCATACCCTACTTTGCATTTTCACCTCGACAAGACCATAGCTTATCTGACTTTAAAATTTGGCCAAGGTATTATCCATAAATCACTCTACCTCCAAGATTGTTACCATAATTTTTGCCACCAAAAGTCCACATAAAATAACCTAGCCAATACAGCTAGTTGTTAATGGTTCTGGTCATTTAACCTTGTTTGGGTACAGCTACCAAAATTTAACTATAGGTACAAACTTAAGTGGTCACCGTCTAGCACATCTGTCCTAGAAGCTTCCCTCTCCCCCTCACTACCAGTGATCAACCCCTGAGGACCCGAGGCCTACATATCAGCTTACCTTTCCTCTCTCTCAGCTAGCCAGCGCCAGCACGCGCACTAGTGCGCACACATGCGGCAAAACGCGCACACGCTATATGGCCATGACCAAGCAATCACTGCGCTGACTATCTCGCCAGCACTAGCTCCGCCCCTTTACTCCCCTGCCTACCCATTGGCGCGCTGCGTTGCCATTGCTATATCCACCTTCCCCTCGTTGTGTTCTGTGGAAATCCAAGCTCGGTAGCTTCCTCAATCACCCAAACACCATTGTCTTCCTCGGCACCAGCGAGAGCTCCGCTGTGTCCTCTCCCGAATCCCATCGTGTCATTAGTTGTTCCACATGATGACGTTGAACCCATTTTGCTCATTTGTCGCAACCGGGAACCATTAGACCGATACGTCGCCGTCAACCTGACCGGACTAGACTGCAACCGTGGCACCCTAATGTCAATCCATCTCTTTGGTGATTCTTTGGCTGATTCCTTTCACCAGCATGTCTTGGACCTCCCTGAGTGTTTCCCCTCCATAAGTGTTTCATGTCACTGAATCATAGCTTCCTTGGTCTGAGGACGCCTAACGATGATACCACCTCACTGCCAGCCACCCAAACGATGCCAGCACCACCCACACCTCGCCAACTCAAGCCAAACCCTAGGCAACGCTCCTGTAGTCTCTAGATGCTTAAGCATGCGATAGTTTGCAAGATCATACCTGATAGCAGCATATGCACAGTCACCTCAGGACCCGTGTCGCGCGCTCATCATTGGTGTGATTCTAGCCATCGTTGAGCTCCGTGTGTCTACCAATAGATGTGTCTTAGCTCGGGGATCATTTCATCTTTTGGGCACGGCTCCGATCGAGCCACCGTTCGTCGTCGACGCTGGTGAATAGAGCCGACAAAGTTACCCCCTGTTGCGAAAAGCCACTGTTTTATTACTTTGAGCAATTTTCGCAAAATACTTTGAGAAAATTTTGCAAAAACACAGATAATTAGATAAAATTATCTAAAAATATAGATCCGGTACATTTATCGTAAAACTATAGTGATGAATTATGCTAAGAGTGTAGATTTAGAGTTTAGAATATGATAATAAAACTCTAAAAATGATTGTTGTAATCCCACAATCCATGTTGATGATGATTAACCAAATTAATCTAAAATTTATATTGATTTTAAGTTTTATTCTTAGATTCTAACATCTGAAACTGTAATTTTATAATAAGCTCGTTACTAGATCTTTTCATTTATGTTGCTTTAGCATAAATATATAGTTTTATTGTAAATTTGACAACAAATATGTACTTTTATGAAATTACAGCTTAAATTCGTAGTGTCGTGATAATTTTATCAAAATACATGGAAATTTGCTCTATTATTTAATTTTGTTTACTCACTTGCGATGCATATTTTCCATTCTTTTTCTTTTATTTGTGCTCATTTTTTCGCAAATTTCTCCACTCCAATATTTTCCATTTTTCTCAGACGCGTCTGCTGGGGCACACTGGCGAGAGAGAAGAGGCTCAGGGTTCAAAACCCCAGATCTCCCTGGCTTCCTCCGCTTCCGCCTCACACTTCCGCGTCTCTCTCGCCTTCGACTTCGAGCATCGCCACCGCCACCGCCTCCGCCGCAGCCACGGATGGAGGGCGCAACGGTAAGCGGCTGCCCTCGCGCATCGTCCTCTTTGCTATCTCCTCGCCTCCTGCGCGGTTGGGTTGCGCTTTCTTGCTCGCGATCGTGATCATCGCACGGCTCTTGGGTGGGAGCTTGCCCTTCCTCGTGTTCGTCGGCCGTTTGGGTGCCCGTAGGCCGCGCCTCGGCGCGGAAATCGTTCGTTGCGGGGAATGGATTTCGCGTTCTTGGAGTCTTTGGAGATTGGTTTCGGCGGATGCGCCGTTGGTTGCGTGATCGCGGTGGGTTTATTCCGTAGGAATGTTGTGATCTCTCCATCTCTTCGAACCTTCTTGTCCCAAAGTTTGCGCCTTGCTGTCGTCCTTGCTGCGGAATATGCGGTGAAACGATATGGATTTCGCGTCGTTTTGGGAATTCCGGGTAACTTTGGTTGGGTGTTGATACGAATGGATTCCGAGTAATTTTTCTATATTTTCTATGTTTTTTTCTTTTTTTCTGATTTGTTTAAAAACTGATCGGTTTGCGACTCAAACTGAGTTGTTACCGACGCCAACCTGCTCAGTAACGCCATTGGTAACCGTTGGGTTACCGAGCCAAACCAAACGGTAACCGTTTAGTTCAAAATTTTAAATTTGAAAACTGAATTTGACCGGTTTGGAGCGGTTACCGCTTGGTTATCATGGTAACCTCCCATCCAAGCCCGGGTGGTAACCACGCCCCAAACGGTTTGGGGAACCCTGCTTGCATCTCAGCTGCACATGCCCCTTGTGAATTGAAATCTTTGTTGTTACTTGTGAGTTGTGACAGATTCCAACTGACAAACTCGCCTTGCAGGTTATCTTCCATTAGATTAAAACACATATTGGTAGCTCAACCATGGTCATCTATTTCTGTATTTCAATCAAAACATTCTGTTCCAATCAACTTAAGAAAACAACTAAAATGCCTTTGTTCTTGACAAAATAGTATGTGGGTGAAATGAACTTTGTTGTGCATTCATTCTTCCAACTACTTCAATTTCTAGACAATCCATTACAGCCATTACTTTTGTGGATATGTTGAGTAGTCCTTCAGAGTTTGGTTGCTTTAGTTACTCAATTGTTTTGAAAGACCAGGTTGTTCAGTTGTTGCTGATTTGCTGTATTATTTGTTTATGTGCACAGCACAATGCGTCCTAATTAAAGTAGGTTTTGTTTGTGACCACGATGAAATTGATGCATTGAAATGAAAGCTTGCATATATTTACATTGTACTATTCATGGATTTAATTTCCCACAGAAAAGTTCCGTGTTTTTATTAATTACTTAACATGTTGTATATTTCTGTCAATTTATATTAACTTGTTATGTTGTACATTTATTTCACTCTTATGATTATGTCTCTAAGTTCTTTGCAAAAGCAACACAAAATTCTATGTATTTACATACATGACATCTTTGTTTGCACAGCAGGATGAAGCAGTATGTGAGATATGTGGCAGTGGTAATGAACGAGAGAGGATGGTAAACTGTGGTCAGTGCAATGCCTATCAGCATTGGTAATCCTTTCTTTTCCTACCCTGTCTAATTTTCTTCTTTATTCACTTGTACAAAGGCATCTGCCAATATAGACATGGTAGTTATTTTACTTATTTATACTGATCCATTGATAGCATGCTGACATGTAAGAATGCTTAGACACAAAACTGACCGCAAGAGAAACAGAGAATATCTGATATGAAACTAGGACGTTTTTTATAGCAGGCAAGTGATGCAAAGACTAATGTTCATAGCTGGTCCTAAATGTATCATTTCCATATTTTTACTCAAGTAAAACAAGCACATGTCCATTATGTTTTAAAGTTATTAAGGAAAGCTCCCACTACTGATTGTTAAACATATATTCACATCACTGAAAGTTTTTCCATTTCCATTTGAAGTTATTGCTTGCCGGTGCTGATATATCAAGTTACTAATGAATGGTGTTGTGATGAATGCCAAAACAAGTCTAATGGGGACCCAAGTCCTAGCCAAGGTAATATTTTTGTTGTTTAAATAATATCAACTATCTCAGTTTTGGAGTCAATGATCCCTTAATTCGTGTCTGATTATGTGAAGGTGGGCAAACTACAGTGCTGGACAACAATCTCAGAAACAGTGTACATCAAGTTGGTCATAAAATGACAAAGAAGTTTGAAAATGCAAAAGTGAAATTCATTTCTTGTGAAGAGGCAGCATTATTGAATAATAAAGAGAGGCCACCACATTGTCGATCAAGATTTTCTGCACGACAGACATGTAGTCAGGTGTGTCCTGCATCTCCTCCTAATGTGAAAGTCTCCCAGTAGGAGTGATATTCGTGCATATAGCCAAGTCCGTCCTGAATCTACTCCAAATGTGAAACAATCTCCCAGTAGGATTGACACTCATACACATAATCAGGTCTGTCCTGCATCTCCTCCAAACCTGAAACTGCCGCCTAGTAGGAGTGACACTCAAGTGCCTGTTCTGAAACAATGTGCTGCTGCAAGTCAGAACCAGACAAAGATTCTGGATATAAACATGAAACAGGAAGAACAATCAGGTATATTAATGTATCTAGTGTTTCTTTGTTTATAAAATTTAGCTATTGCATCAACCAGAGTTGAAATTTACAAAGAAGGTGAATTAAGCTCTGTTTGATGTTGAGGTGATAATCTCATTTGGTGCAACTTCTTTTAAATGCTTTGATGTTTGGCAAACAAAACATTTCTTTTAATCATAGCTGCAAATGGTAATATTATTGCAGTCTGGAAATATGTAACAGTTGTGAGAGACATGACTGTTGGATAAAATATATTTGTCTAACTTAATTTAATTTATAAAAAAACCATATCGATTAAATTTAAATTTCTGTAGCAGCTTAAAAAATAAGCACAACAACTGCACACTGAGTCTTAATGGAAAACAGGCACGACAGTTCCTATGCTTCCATGTAGTAGAAGCAGAGCAATTAAAGGAAAAATTGACTCTCAGATTCAAAATGATCCGAGGGCAAAGAAGGTCGTCGTTGCAGATAAAGGAATAATTAACACCGAGATTCTGGACGATCCTAGACAAAAGAGTGAATCCAATGCTACAGGTATTATGCTTATAGAAAAGCATTTTCTTGATTGCTTAATATTACAATTCTGAATACAAAATATTCTTTGATAGTAGCTCAAACCTAGTTTTGCATATATTATTTCCTTTTGATGGTCCATTGTCACTGCTTTAATAGATACTGATATTGGATGTGGATCTGAAATGAGTCCATCTAACAATATGAACATGCTGATGGTCATCCATTCAAGTGTGGAATATGCAAGACGCCCTCCACCAGAAAGTTGTTGGACGTGAGTAATGCATCCTATTAATTTCTATTTGTTTGTATTCAACAGTCTCTACCTTTGTTCTATTTAAAATTAAACCCAGCTTCTGATCTGGTTCCCATAATATTGTCTCTAACTTGCTACCAGTTTCCTACAGCTTTACATTGATAGTATGAGTGTGTTTCATAGTTGCATGCTGCTATCTCGGTAGGTTAGTAATTGATCAATTTCACAGTAAGGTTCACAAGGTTTTTTTAAGAACTAACATTCCCATCTTCATAGTGAATTTTGATTGTGTATGCTTATGCCTAAGCTACCAAATGAACAGTCTCGCTTGTGCTAGCTATAGCCCTGCCCCTGCCCAAATGGGGCTAGATTGTTCTTTACTGGCTTTTAAGATCAGCAAAAGATCCAAATGACTGCCATAAATCTGTTTTAGACTCGTTCCACCATTGATTTCATTTGTTTATTAGCAGTTTTTATGCACGGGAAATGTATCCCTTTTATATATATGTGATATAATGATTTTATTTTACTATGGATGATTTCATAGTATTTACATATCTAAAGTGGAATGCTCTAACTTTCCATTCCTCATAGGGGATCCTTTCTTATCTTTGATGGAGAAAACCACAATCTTGGCGAGTTTAAAGCTTATTTTCCATCAAAAGTTTCATCCAAAGTTCACAATGTCACCAAGAACATGCCTAAAAATCTGAAGTTGGAGATGTTGCCTCTAGCAGATGATTGGCCAAAATGTTTTGAGACATATCTGCCAGTTTATGAAGACATTGGCTTGATCTTCTTCCCTACTGAACTTGACAGGTAGGATTTATGCCGGTTCTGTTGTCAATTTCTGCATGTGGTTATATGCTACTGCATGTTTGTACATTGTCTTTGTGAATAACAAGCGTTCATATAGTGAATGTTGATATGTTCCTTTTTTTTCCTTTTTAGGAATGAATACAGACATCCTTGTCCCTTGAAGACCGGATGCAATTTTGTTTTGAGAGCATATATCAACAATATAAAATTGCTGATATATTCCTCAGAAGTGCTTCCACCTGATTCCCTGTGTTAGTATTTTACCCTTTATTATGATTCCAACAAAAAAGCGACCACGCATTCTGTATTCTTATTAATTGATTTGTCATATTTTGTACTCAACTAATTTTTACTGTGAGTCTGCAAACTAATATATTTTGGTTTCAAAAGATAAGATGTAATTACAGATTTGCAGTTAGGTTCTGATTCCTATTTTACCATGGTAATAGGGATTGATGGAGAGATGTACTTATGGGGTGTCTTTGTGAATTCAAAGAGGATGCACAGCCCTTTGCGGTTTGGTTCAATTTCTACATAACCTATTGCTTTCCTTGGGCATTAAATAGTCAACATCAGTAAAAGGTATGAGACTGTACATTAGGATGCATGTGACAGATTTGCTTAATGCTGCGTAGACAGTTCGATACAGTTTGGGCAGAACTTTTGCTCTCTCTCTCTCTCTCTCTCTCTCTCTCGGTTTCTGCTTATTCTTGTAGAAGTTGCATTTCTCACAGTTAACTCTTTTTTTGCTTAATTGGTTTGGATACCATTTGGATTGAACTTTTAATATTTTTATTATTGTATTAAGTTGGGTTAGTTCTTTGGATTTTATCCAGAACTGTCATACCTTGTGAATAAAGTAAAATGATAGTAATATATTTGTAGGGTATGCTCGCAAGGGTTTTTGAATTGTTTTGATCCTCTAATAAATTAAAAAGGAATACCATAATGGCACCTAATGATAGATTTGTATGTCCCCTAAGTTAAAGTGTGTGTAGAATATTCCCTTTGAGATTTTAAAGAACCGTCGCTAAGAGGAGATAAGAACCACATGACAAGAATATCCACACAAAAGAGAATAAGACAACTTAACTAAACATTACACCATTCAAACATGGAAACATTCATAATGATGCATATAACAGTGCATATAGATGTGCATAATTAAACTATGATTACACACAAACATAGTCTCACGCAAATAGTTATTGCTTGCCCAACGTATGGAATCAAAGGTATATAGGTTCAACAAGAAGTCCGAAAAGATACAAAGATTTATTTTGACCCCTCCCATCTCATATCTCATTTTTCTCCTTTTGGCATCAAAGCACCAAAAAGAGATAGGAAAGCAATAGGGATCAAGCAGAGTCATCATCATCATTGCCATCATTTTGTTAGAGTGATCCTCCTCATCCTCTTCAATGTCCTCTACAACTTCCTGAAAGATCCGACACCGGCTGTCGACCCTCCAATGTCAAAGTAGGAAAAAGGATCCTCAAACTCAGCCATGTTGCTTCCTCACTATAGTCGACTATGCGATATTGGTTTTGGAACCTAAGGTGACCTTGAAGCTCATCCTGTCAATGCTCAATTCTCCTTAGTCGAGCACTAGTGGCCTTATCTTTCCAACATTGTATGTATAGACATTGAAGATGGTCTTAATCATATGTTTGATGAGAGAGTTCGGCTTGCCGAAAGATAAAGAAGCAGCATGCCGGGAGGAGATGTGAGTGTGAGCGAGACATTGGACCTAAAGATGAGCCTAGGACTAGAGCTGGAGAAGAAAGTGGACGTGGTGCCCTAGGCACACGAGGGGTGAAAGACTCATGATTCACCTCCTTAACAAACCTCAGTTGAGTCACCGATCCACCAAGCACTAAATATATGGGTAGGGATGAAAACGGAGCGAAAAGTTTTTATCCGTTTAGAGAAAAAACCAAATACGAATAAGCTTATACGGAAGCGAAAATGGAATTTTGCGGTACAGAAACGGATATGGAATTTTTTTTTGCGAAAACGGAACCAAAAACAAAATGACGATTTCCGCCGGAAACGATATACCGACGAAAATTTCGCATAAGAAAAATAGATAGTTTCCACATTCATAGGCTTACCCTCCTTCTCCTGGACTTTAATTCATATTCTTAATAGCAGCCCAAACCAGCCCATCTGTGGCAGCCCACGCGCCCATCACTCTAGCAGTCCAGCACTCTAGCAGCCCATTCCTCATCGGCCATCCCTAGGGCGCAGCGACAGGCCACGGCGCCATCCACACCGCGTCGCCGCAGGCTCGCCAGATGGAATTTCACTTGCAACGGTTCCACCATGTTATGGTCTTAATGTCATTAATTAATTCATTTCACTTGCAACAATTAATTACTAGCTAGCTAGCTCTATATATTTACAGGTGGAATTTTTCTAGCTCCAGATGAAATTTAGCCTTACATATGCCTGCATTTTTTTCAAGATCAGATCAGAGCATATATATGTTCCTTACAGTATAGAACAAATAGTCTCTTACTTCCTAAGAAAAATTTGTGGCAATGTTTTTCTAGCTTAAATTTGCAGAGCATTATATATGTTTGTAGCCTCACCAATTTTTTTATATTTTAATCCTTTATTGTCATTTGTCTATCTAATTTGGTTTCTCGTTGAATTTATTACTGTTTTGTTAACAATTGATTAGGCACTTTCAATGTATTTTAATTTATCTCACATTCTCACTTTCATTGTCACTGTAGTTAGACCAGCAGAATAATGATATGGATGATGAGTGATACATGGAGGAGGACTTAGATGAAGATACATAGATGAAGAATTGATGACGAAAGTTGAAACTTTGAACTATTTTTATTTTGAAATAAAGTTGGAACTTCGAACTATTTCTGTTTAGAAACTATGTGTTATGATTTATGAGTTGATACTTGGTATTTTGTATTTTGACATATATTCAATCTGTATCCGTGTCCATTTCTTATTCGATCCGTATTTATTTTTGGTACTATTTGTTTTTATTTTTATTTTCGTAATATCTGCTTTTATTTTTATTTTCATTAAAAAATACAAAAACGGATATGGTAGCACCTATTTCTGTCTGGTTCCGCTCCGTTTTCATTCCTATATATGAGAGCATACCCTCAACATCTAGTTGGTGATATGTAGTTGATGTAAATCTCCTCCCACAGAAAGTGTGACACATTGAAGTGCTCTGCATCCTTCCCAAGAGATTCATGGAGTTGTCTAGAGTGTTATTGGCATCTCCAACCTTAGGAAGAAATGTCTTCCTAAAGAGTCTGTTCAGAATCTCATAGTAGGGCTTTAACCCCTTTGTCTCTCCAATAATATAGCCACCGTCAGGATCATAGAGAATGTGAGTCTCATCAGCATTAATGATGGTCTCTCTATCCCCATGTCGTCCCGATCAAAACAAAAAATGGTGGCCAAGTCCCCAAAAGTGCACTCATATGGTCTTTCTTATATCATCTAGTGCATTATAGACACTCTATCCTCAATAGTAATTAAAAGTGAGGAGCAGAATTGACAAAGCACCTCCTCACACCAATCATACAAAAAATTCATGATTGAGTCAGAATTCTACTGCGGCACGCCTCAAATCACCTCATTGAAAGTATCTTCTTCTCCATGGCTTCCTAATCAACCCATTGCATGGCTATAATAAGATTCTTCCTAGACATTAGCACATATTTATAGTAATATTGCTGGAAGCGAGAGTGAAAGTGGGGATTCGTGACATCCCATTCCCAAGTTCTCGGATACTATTGTCTCTCCCATCGACACTTAGCGATATTTCTTGTATAGTATGTGGCCTTAACTAGAATGTATCCATCACAGACCCCATAATACATAGCTTGTCTTTTCATGCAAAATATACCCTATTTCTCACACAATGTATATCATTCTCTCTTGATTTTATAATCTCACAGGAAGTTGATTTGGCGATGACATGGTGAACATGTGGCTAGATATTTCTGACAAGAAGTTCGAGTGAAGAATCAACCCCTTCAAGAAATTTTAGAGCAAATCTATGAGTAGAGAAAGCTAGAACAAGCTACTAGGAGTAAGTGTATGCAAGGAAAAGCAAATCCAAGAAGTGAATTTAGAGATCAAACTAAAACAAGCATCTAAAGCAACAAACCGACAAACGAGAGCAAGAAACACATGATTTATTTACCAATATTCGGATCTAATGACCATATGTCTCTATTGAGGGGCTTTGAAAGGCTAGATTTCTTTTAACCTTTTTTCTCACCAAGCTACTACCAAGGTCAAGTTTGGATTTCTACAAGAGTTGCCTCCTTTTCTTGCAAAGTTGAGATGAAGGATCGCAAACATGTTTAGGCTATCCACACGACTTGGATGTTCAGGAACTAGCCGTCTAGGAGGATGAAGACTCCAAGAGTGACAAATGTGATTAAGTGACTTGGCTTAAACTAGTGCTCAAAGATTGCTCAAACGTCGCTAGCACGCTACTCCACAAATGTCTCACTCAAACCCAGAAAGATCTCACATAGGAAATTAGAGGGTGTGAGAGAGTGTGCTCTAGGGTGTAGGAGAAAGAAATGGGAGTATCACCCTCAAAAAGTAGGGTGGAGGGGTTTATATATTCCTTACCTCAAGACTAGCTGTCAGATGCTTTTTATATAGATTTTAGAAGAGCCATCTTGGAACATCTAGAAATTTTCGAAAGTTCTATATCTCTCAGAACTTCAACACTAAGTCTTTCAAACAGTAAAACATACATGAAAATATATCACTTTGAGCACCAAGATTTTACCAAGTTTTCTCTACGCATTCCCCTTTGATAATGTAATTAGAATTAATCTAGTAAATCCAGTGGAGCCAGGGGATAGTCGGCTGCCTGCCCAAGTTTGACACCATCGTGCATGCGCATGTACTCCGGAAGTCAAAAATCGCCGTGAAAATAGCCGAGATAACAAGTGATCGATGTCCTGCTGCATGCCTGGACATCACGGTGCTCCTGTCTGGTTGCTTGAATTGCTGTTTGCATTAATTCCAACCAATTTGCACAAGCAATCACAGCTTGTCAATTTCTACGTGCGGCTGCGTTATTTTGCATCGATCATGCTCGTCCGATCCGATCGGGGTATGGGGAATTGCACGTCGGGGCTGGAGGGCAACGCCCTCTTTTTCTCTAGCCATGGCTGCCATTATATCCCAGATCGCGAATTTCTCGCGCTGGACGTGGAAGCCCGCCATGCGCAGCGCCTCCATCGCTCGCTCGAGGTGGCGGATGGCGTGAAGCACGATATGTGCTCGGGCTTTGTGACGTGCAGCAATCGCGACGGCGACAGGAGCACCTGGAGGGCTTCGTCGATGACCCAGACCACGTTGCTCAGCCTCAGCCCTCAGGTACGCTTCCTTCCCGGCAGCCGTGGCAATGGCGCGGTTGGTGCTCCACATCCACCACTGCAGGTCGCCCGAGTCGAGCGGGCGTGCTTGGAGTCGAGGATCTCGACATCGCGCATGGGATCTCGGACCAAGCTGGGGGTCGTGCGGACCTTCAAGACTAGGCTACCGCGTCTCGGAAGGCACTGGGAGGCTGGAGCGGGGAGCGGGTTAGCGGACGCCCCCGCGGTGGGCCTCGCGGCTGCGTTGACTCGCGCATTCGCGCCGCCGAAGAGATCCTTAGCGGCGTTGCCGGACTCCAGGAGCAGCGCGGCGGCGCTGCAGAGCACCTTGTGGGAGAAGACGACGCGGCGCCTGATATGCTGCAGCTGAGTGCCGATGCCCGATGAGGTTTAGTTCGTCAACCACCGTACCCACGAACCCAAACAAGCCGATCTCCCCTGCCCGGCAGCAGCTACCAGCCGGCCACTCCTCCACTCCACGCCAGTGGCCACCCTCGGAGGCGGAGGAGTGCGCTCTCGTTGCACTTGGCACATTGTTGCGTGTCTTGTGTTGTGCTGTGTGCAGGACGGGGTGAGACGACCGTGAGACGTGCTAGGAGGGCACTATTTATGGGAGGTGCAGATGCAGTGAAAATTTTAATTACATCCGATGGTTGGTTAATGTCGGTTTCTTTCGACCGTCCTCGTCAGCACTAACAGCGTGGCCCCCTCAATTTCCCGTTCGTTTTACGGCGCTGCAGCCACACGCTTCTGGAAACAGCAGTGCTAATGATCCGTTACGGGCGTGGGACGCACGAAATCGTGAGGCCAGTTTCAAGCACTGCTGACTCATCAATCAGTTTTTGAACAGTCAATGCATCAGTCATCTCCATCAAACAATAACTATCAACAATTATCTATCCCCTACCTGCACGCGCCAAAAGACAAGAGCATACATGCACACATGTCTTAACTGCAAATTAATCAAATGAATTAAGCACATTAAGCAGTAGAAAGCAGGGGCGAGAATGAATTCACACCACTCCAACATGGTAGGCACCAAGTTATCAAATGCTCAGATTAATCCACTAATCCAAGCTAATGTTCAGTGCTTCATTACGAAACCATCAAAAACAGCTAAGGAAATTTCTTTGGACAAGGAACTCCTCGCGCAGAGCGTGGTCATCATCAGCTCTACGATTGAACTAAACTCGGATCAATCGCTAAGAAAGGAAAAAAACGCCAATGCAAAACCGGCCTGAAGGATGAACAGAACCGAACAGGTCAGGGAACAGAGACTACTCTTACGTGGCTAATTGCTGCCTGCATTGATCTCTTCTAACTACTTGCAGTCGTGGTGGCAGGTAATGCGGGAACACGGAGATGGAGAGCTACCGGCTTTAGCACTGTACGGTGCCAGTCAGCCAATAGCCTAGGATCATCGGACTGGGCGTCGCAGAACACACGCCTGATCATGGAAACGGAGCAGCCTCCATTGCGTCGTCAATGGCGTTGCGAACGATCTGCTCCTCGGCCTTGACGGCGTTGCGCGTCTGGCGAATGCACACCAGCGCCGCGTCCACCTCTTCGATGGCGATGTGCAGGCTCTGCTTCATCTTCCAGGCCTCCCTCATGCGCTCCTCGCTGCTGCAGAGACGCACGGCCATGATGGCCTCCCAGGTGGCGCTCATCAGACTCGTCTCCGTCTTCATTGCTTGGTCATAGGCGTTGTACTTGTGGTCATTCCATGCCAGCCATGTCTCGTCGCCCTCTTGGATGCCGAGATCCGGAGTGCAGTATGCGAAGCGGAGGCCGGCGGTGTAGTGCTCGTCGATCAGAACGCTGAGTTCTCCCTTGGCCTCCATGAGTGTCCCAGTGACCGACGGCGGGGTAGCGTACACGGTAGCAACGAGGTCGCGGGCTGCACCGACCGCCCCAGGGAGCAGCGGAGCCATGGAGAAGACGTTGGCGACGAGCTCTGCGGCCCCGCAGAGGGTGGCCTCGTAGTACGGGTCGTAGCGTGCCGGAACGATGGTTAACGCGTGGGCGACGAGGATCTCGGTGGCGTCGATGTCCTCTTGGAGCAGCTCGTCGGCCTCGGCGAGCGTCGCGCGTGTAGCATCGGCGTTTGACAGAACCACCGCCAGTCGCGTGTAGATCTCCGCAAGGTCGTCCGCCGCCTGCTGCGTCATGATCATCCAGTCTATCTCCTCCTCCTCCTCCGCCGCCGTCTCCACCACCAGCGGCACCGCCATATCTGAGTGCGCGCGTCTATTCTGTTTCTGTTGTGTGGGAGAGAGGTTCAGGGTGGAGACGAGTAAGACGACGGAGACGGGTCCATTTATACACTGCGAGTTGGATGGGCCGATGAGATATTTTTACAGCATGATGCGTGGGCTTTCTTGCGCTAGACGACAGCGAGATTTATCCTTTGCCACTGTCACTGACAGCGTTGCCCCATCCAATCATTTTACCTCTACGGGCCCACGCGGTGTGGTCAGGCTTCTGGAAGCGGCACGGCGAGGGGGAAGAAAAGTTCGTTATAGGCTGGGGTCCACAGCGTGGGTCCCATGTGTCAGAATGGCAAGCCACGTCACAGATGGCTTTGAGGTGCAAGGAGTGTGTCCAACTGTGGTTGCTGTAGAAGGCTCTGCTGATATATTTTAGTGGTGAAATAGGCTAATTATTACTGTGATGGCAAATTAATTTGTGCAAAATTTTGATCAGTTCTTTTAATAAGTCTATCATGAATCTAATTGCATTAATGTTTTGTTTCCGCTTTTTATGTTTGTGTAAGTTTTTAGCCACTACCCATAAGAGTAATGGATGTCATGAGTAGTTACAAACTCTATAAACATGAGGCTGTTGTTCGCTATTGCTTTCTGTTTCATAATTTTTGATGTTTTAATATATTCTTGCTTGCTAAGAAATTAATTAGTTTATATATTTTCTATTTTATTTATAAATATGGTTTATGTTATATTTATAGTTAATAAGTTTGTGTGTTTGTAGAGGTATATGAGTTCAAAGTGACCTCTAAATTACTAAAATATTAAAAATTAATATTTAAAAACTTTAAGCAAACCCAAAAAGTAGGAAATATGGAACCGGAGTGAGTAGATCAGTCCTAATTAAGGGAAGAGAAAGAGACAAGAAATGGTTGAGCAACTCCAAGTAAATAATAGAATTTGTATACATTGGCCTTCTTGTTTGAGCTAGGGAAAGCAATACATATTTTGAAATTTAATAACTGATTTAGTATGTTTTTTTGTCTTTTTCTATTTTCAACGTTACTAAGATTTTTAGTATAAAAGTCTTATTCTAAAATTATTTTCCATTGCCGCGATCACATATCTCGGCTTATAACCCGTAAGCATGAAAGATCAACCAACTCCAATGGTATGTTTTATTCCTTGCATTGTTTAGTACAAATAGTCAACCAACCCGGCCGTAACCCTTCTTTTCTTGTTCATTCACCCTTATGCTCTTTTGCAAACAATAACTCCTCCAGGTATCCCTTTTTATTGTAATTTTTCATTTTCCCCCATTTTTTGTTTGAATATCTCTTCACTAATTTACACTCTGCTGCTAGGTTTTCATCTGAAGCTCCCTTGGATCACACAGTTTGAGCAAAAGGTCATCTTAGAACTGGGATGGATTCTAAACCAAAGCCTAAGAGAGTTACCTTGGAACATCTAGAAATTTTTGAAAGTTCTAGAACTCTCATAACTTCAACCCTAAGTCTTTCAAACGGTAAAACTTACGTGAAAATTTATCACTTTGAGCACCAAGATTTTACGAAGTTTTCTCGACGCATCCCCTTTGATAGTGTAACATTCATATACTCAAATTCTAAAGGAAAAATTATTTTTAAATGAACTAAGATGTTGTTTGCCGACTAAGCACCTTTTAGGATACATTGCGTCGATTTGTCATTTCTTTTATGCTACACCTGACCTGCTCATATTGCTTGTTAAATATATCAACATCTTGATCGATATTGTCATCAATACTCCAAAACTTTTAAGGGATAGCCGGCTGCCTACCCAAGTTTGACACCATCGTGCATGCGCATGTACTCGGGAAGTCAAAATCGCCGTGGAAATAGTCGAGCTAACAAGTGATCGATGTCCTGCTGCATGCCTGGACATCATGGTGCTCCTGTCTGGTTGCTTGAATTGCTGTTTGCATTAATTCCAACCAATTTGTCCAAGCAATCACAGCATGTCAATTTCTACGTGCGGATGCGTTAATTTGCATCGATCGTGCTCGTCCAATCCGATCGGAGTACGGGGAATAGCACGTCGGGGCTGGAGGAGCGACGCCCTCTTTTTCTCTAGCCATGGCTGCCATGATATCCCAGATCGCGAATTTCTCGCGCTGGACGTGGAAGCCCGCCGTGCGCAGCGCCTCCATCGCTCGCTCGAGGTGGCGGATGGCGTGGAGCACCGAGCACGATGTGCTCGGGCTTTGTGACGTGCAGCAATCGCGACGGCGACGGGAGCACCTGGAGGGCTTCGTCGACGCCCCCGATCGACCACGCTGCTCAGCCTCAGGTACGCTTCCTTCCCGGCAGCCGTGGCATTGGCGCGGTCGGTGCTTCACATCCAACGCTGCGGGTCGCCCGACTCGACGCGGAGCAGCGTGCTGCAGCGGTCGAACCGCATGCCGGCGATGGTGTGCTTGGGGTCGAGGATCTCGACATCGCGCATGGGATCTCGGACCAAGCTGGGGGTCGTGCGGACCTTCAAGACTAGGCTACCGCGTCTCGGAAGGCACTGGG
>KE373186.1:175135-208459 GCA_000418225.1 Zizania latifolia
CCGATGAGATATTTTTACAGCATGATGCGTGGGCTTTCTTGCGCTAGACGACAGCGAGATTTATCCTTTGCCACTGTCACTGACAGCGTTGCCCCCATCCATCCATTTTACCTCTACGGGCCCACGCGGTGTGGTCAGGCTTCTGGAAGCGGCACTGCGAGGTGGAAGAAAAGTTCGTTATAGGCTGGGGTCCACAGCGTGGGTCCCATGTGTCAGAATGGCAAGCCACGTCACAGGTTGCTTTGAGGTGCGAGGAGTGCGTCCAACTGTGGTCTGTAGCAGGTTCTACTGATATATTATGGGGTGAAATACGCTAATTATTACTGTGATGGTAATTTAATTTGCGCAACATTTTGATCAGTTCTTTTAATAGGTCTATCATGAATCTAATTGCATTAATGTTTTGTTTCCGTTTCATATGTTTGTGTAGGTTTTCGACCACTACATATCGTTACCTAGAACGGCAGTCTTTCGATAAGTTACCCACGGAGATAGATTGATTCGGTTTGGGGTAGTTTCTGTGTTCGCGATCCTATGATTGCCTCAAAAACTAAGTGAGACAGACAGAATTTAGACAGGTTCGGGTCTCCCTAAGAATAATAACCTTAGTTCTGTACGATGGAATATGCGCAGACGAGTATGATTACAGAGCTCTCGCGCGCGTAAGCTGTGTGATGGTCTAAGTGTTCTCTTAAGGGAGGTACCCGACCCCTTTATATATTTCAGGGGTCGTGGGTTACTGTTAGGCTTTAACTCCTCCAATTAATTCTCTTTACAGTGGATAAATTATCATGAATCGTGGGCTAATAACTATGACATTATTTGCTATTTTTACTAGTCATTCAAGATCAGTGGTTACGTCTTTTATTATTAGCGATTAAGTGTGTGGGCCTGCTATCGCCTCCGCCTTCTAAGTACTTGTACTCGGGATATTTTTCGAGTCCTCGACTCGGAACGTCATCCGAGCTTCCTTTTACATCTTGATGACTGTTTTATTTTCGACCACCGGTCCGACCCCTTTCGAGGTCGTTTTTAATGTCTTGTCTACTGATCCCCTGTTCTGTCCAACCGTCCAAGGCGACTCAAATGGTATCCTGGGGTCATCCCCCAACACTACCCATAAGAGCAATGAATGCCATAAGTAGTTGCAAACTCTATAAACATGAAATCAATGCATGCAAGAGGCTGTTGTTCGCTATTGCTTTCTGTTTCATAATTTTTGATGTTTTAATATATTCTTGCGTGCTAAGAAATTAATTAGTTTGCATATTTTCTATTTTATTTATATTAAATATGATTTGTGTTATACTTGTAGTTAATAAGTTTGTATGCATGCAGGGGTATATGAGTTCAAAGTGACCTCTAAATTACTAAAATGTTAAAAATTAATATCTAAAAACTTTAAGCAAGCCTAAAAAGTAGAAAATATGGAACCAAAGTGAGTAGATCGCAAATAGAATTCGTATACATCGGCCTTCTTGTTTGAGCTAGGAAAAGCAATACATATTTTGAAGTTTAATAACTGATTTAGTATGTTTTTTTTTGTCTTTTTCTATTTTCAACGTTACTAAGATTTTTAGTATAAAAGTCTTATTCTAAAATTATTTTCCATTGCCCCGATCACATATCTCGGCTTATAACCCGTACGCATGAAAAAAGATCAACCAGCTCCAATGGTATGTTTTATTCCTTGTTTAGGACCAAATAGTCAACCAACCCGTAAGCCTTCTCTTTCTTGTTCATGCATCCTTATACTCTTAACTATCTTATCGAACATTTTGGCTGCGTAAAAATTCCAAACCAAGTGAGTAAGAAAAACGCTTGTTGTATGTGTATATTGATTTTCTATGTTTTTGGATTTTAAGTATTTATTAAAACTTTTTCCTATGAAATGACATTAGTGAGAAAATTCTTGTAAACAATCTGTACATCAATTAAATCTACAAACATTCTACAAAATACTATACATCACTGAGAGCCTTCTGTAAATATTTCATAAAATTTAGACTTCGATGATAGCTCAAATAAATACAACAAAATAGACAACATAAGAAAATTTGGACCCGAATTGAGCAAGCTACATGTATTTTAAAATTCTAAAAAATTTGGTGAACACTTTCCAGGTAGCCTAGTTCGAGAATGGTAAGGTGGGGATTTGAATTTCGAAATAGTTTGCTCCCATAAAAATAAACAATTGTGTTATGTTCTGAGTTTGATTGAATTTTCGCAAGAGCTAAAATGATTCGATGAATTACAAAAAATATATTAATTGCCCATAAACAAAATACCTTTTGAATAAATTATTTTATGGGTAGTTCTGAACAAACTTTTTTATCCCTTTCATGTCTATGATTTGTTGGATTAGGTTTCCATTGAACTGAAATTTGGCCATTTTGACTGATTTAATTGGTGTGCCAAAATGGACGGTAAAATTATGAATTATTTTCAGTGGTCTATTAAAGCTGTGTAATTATTTTGAAGAAATTTTCCTGAATTTATTGTTGCACAGATTTATTGTGCTACATAAACCTTGATTCAATGCATGCAACACATTCATGAACATAGAAAGCAATTTCCAGAACAAGCTGAAATTACATAAAAATATCACAATTTACTACTCCGTATTGAGGTTAGGCAAATTTTATTCTCTGGGATTTTAGAATTAAGGAGCATATATATATATATACACACACACACGCACGCACGCATTTACACGTATGGAATTCTCGATCAAGCAAATTAGACTACCTAAAAATGCAACAAGACAATATGCAAATTAAGCTGTAGAAAGCAGAGGCATATGAATTCACGTCACCTCAAACATGTTAAGTTGATCAAACGCCAGATCTGATTAATCCGCTAATCCAACACAAATGTTCAATGCTGTTTTAAGTACCAGATCATCAAAAACCAACCGAACTCCTCGCACATAGCGTGCTCTTCAGAACAACGGCGAACTAAACTCGGAACAATCGCTATGAAAGGGGAAAAAATGTCGTCCATGCAAAACTGGCCTGAAGATGAACAGTACATAACCGATCGAACAAGCTAGTGAGTAGTTGCTGCTGCCTACATCTGTCTACCTGATTGCAGTCGTGGTTGCAAGCGACGGAACACGTACGGAGAGGAGAGCGATGAGGGCTACCAGCTTAGCGTTACACTTGCAGGATCATCAGTCTGGGCCTCGCGGAACACGCGCCTCACGGAGCGGCGCCACTGTGGCAGCGTGAATCGCCGTGAGCACGATCTGCTCCTCGGCCGCGACGGCGTCGCGCATCTGGCGAATGGCCGTCAGCGCCGCCTCCACATGTTCCATGACGGTGCTCAGGATCTGGTTTCTCCTCCAGGCCTCCCTCATGCGCTCCCCGCCACGGACACGCACGGCGTGTATGGCTTCCAAGATGGCCGACCTCAGCCTCGTCGCCGCCGTGCTTGCCAGCTGAGAGGCGTTGTTCTTGTGATAGCTCCACGCCTGCCACGTGTTGTCGCCCAGTTGGATACCGAGGTTAAGGGCGCAGTTAGAGAAGATGTGGCCAGCGTTCTTGTGGTCGTCGGTCAGCGCCTCGAGGGTGCGCGAGGCCTCCTGCAGTGCCGCTGTTACCGGCGGCGGCGTGGTGTACAAGGTAGCGACGAGGTCACATGCTGTATCGACCGCCCCTGGGAGCAGCGGATCCTCGGAGAACATGCTGTCGATCAGCTTCGCGGCCGCGCTGAGGGTGACCTCGGGGTTCGGGTCCCTTGGTGTGGGGACGACGGTGAACGCGTAGGAGAAGATGATCTCGGTGGCGTCGATGTCCTCGAGGAGCAGCTCAGCAGCCTCGGCGAGCGTCGCGCGTGCAGCATCGGCGGTCGACTGGACATCCACCAGTTCAGTGCGGATCTTGGCAAGGCTGCCCGCCACCTTATACGCCTCCATCTCCTCCGGCTCAGCCTCAGCCTCCGCCTCCATCTCCACCGGCCAGCACCACCACCACCTCTCTCTTTCTCTCTTGGGCTTGGGACGGACGGGCGGAGAGATTTCGTGGGTGGCCATTTATACGCGGTTAGTGGGCTGGGCCGACGAGAGATTTCTACAGCATGTTCCGGAGGGTAACTAACTATGTTTTCTTGCGCGGGACGAAATGAGATTTACCATATGCCTGTCTGTCACTGACAACGTGCCCCCGTGCGTTCCACAATTCTACCGTTACAAACCCACCTAGTGAACACGTGGTAAAAAGTTCGTTACAGGCTGGTGGGTTCCACAGAGTGCGCCCCCACGTGTTAGCAAGCCACGTTACGGAAATGCATCGCTGAATTGCCGCGCGAGGAATTTTCAACACTCCAGTACGTTACGTTGCTTGGGCCCGATAGGCCTAGCTGCTTTGTGAAGGCCCACCCAGGCCCAAAAAACCTCACGCGAGGCCGAGCAAAACGCAAGCCGCCGACGAAACCCGCGACGCCATCTCCCCCACGGCTCTTCCTCCACCTCCCTCCGCCCGAGAGGGAAACCCTAGCTAAAACCCTCCTCTCCTGCCGCCGGAAAGGCTGCGCCGCTCGCCAATCCGATGGGGAAGAGCAGCAAGAAGAAGAACAAGGTGATCCTCCCGCCGCAGCTGCCGCCGGATGTTGACGACGACGAGGTCGTGGTCTCCGACGAGGACGTCGAGTTCTTCAGGGGCAACGAGGGCCACGCCCGCGCGCTCGCCAGGCTCGACAGGAAGTCCATCGACAGCTACGTCACCAGGGTAGCCGACCACGACGAGGACGAGGTCGAACGCCTCTACGAGGAGCGCGAGCGCAGGAGGAAGGCGGCTGAAGCCCTCAAGCCCAAGAAGGAGCAGGAGGACTTGGAGGTCGACCGCGTCGACGCGCTCCCTGTCAAGACGCTGCAGGGGGAGCTGGTCTTCAATACCGGTACAGTCACTCATCATCCCGTGACGCCTCCATCCAGTTTTATCTGTTCTTCTGGTGCAGCATCAGTAATAATTTGGACTTCGATATTTCGATGGCAAACTCGTTACTTCAAAAGCTGCTAATCTCATTGTTGTACTGCCGAGGAGCAAACGTTAAACTGCGAAGCAAACTTTCTGTATGCAGTGCCAATGCCTAATCATAACTGTTTACAATTAGAATTGTGTCCTGTAAATTGTAGATGATTTGAATAAACTACAAAAGTGGAGAAGGACTAAGCTAGCTGCAAATGTGCAAGAAATTAACACCCTTGTTATTGGTATATGACATGATCTAAATCTTACATCTGCACTTGCAGCTTCTCTGGAACTAAACAATTATGTGGTTTCCACGTGGGAAGGGTACTAGAAAACTTCATTCTGTACATTGAACATAGGTCTTTTGACTTTGTCATTTGCAAATTATTCTCGTGTACCAGGTTGACTGAATTGGAAAGAGCTAAATTCTTGCAGTTGTGCATGTGCGATGGCTTCTCTGTTTTCAAAAGACCGACAAATACTAGTTTGTAAAACTGGTCTTATTGATCTTTGCTTCCAACAATAATCATCAGCTCTCCACTGTAACTGAAACATCATGGCAAGACCTCGTCCGATGAGAGAGAGAGAGAGAGAGAGAGAAGGCACAAAGAGGCTTGTGTGATTATGAACTTTGATTGAACAGACAAGCTATATGCATCAGTTCTATATATAGCTAATGATGCCATTTGAAGCTTAAAGATGGTTTTATATTTTACTATGATACTCGGTGCTACTCTGCTCACCTTACATTTTTTCTATTGACATGCAGCCAAGAAAGCGAGGTATGATGACAGTTCTAGCGGTGTTAAATCTAAATCTGAAGACAAAGGAGCAGATGCCAAACAAGCTGCACAAAAGGAATGGAAGGCAAAATTCAAAAAGGAAAAGGGAGACAGTAAATTGCGAAATGTGCATGCTCAAACTGAAGCTCCAAATGGAAAATTACAGTCAAAAGTGCTGGTATTACCTTGTGCTTTTTTTTTTGCATAAATGAGAACCTCATTTCTCAGTAAACTTTTTGTGTGATATTACCTTCGGTCATTAATGTATGCCGTTTTTAACACTAGTTTAGTGTTAAAAATGTCATATTATTGACTGGAGGGAGAGTATTGGCAGTATGCTAAACAGATAGCTGTATCAAACCCCTTGCCTTGGAGTTTGGAAAAACCATATACATTGATTATGTGATAGCTTGAAATATAAATGATTTTTGCCTTGCTTGATAGCTACTTAGTCAGTATGTAAGTATCCTGTGCATCATTATTGATCAAGATATAGATGCATATATAATGTGACTGTATCATATCAGAGTTAGCTCAATGCTCAGTGGCTTACTTTGTGGTTGACATCAAAAGATGAGATTATTTCGAGAAAACATTATGGCAAATGGAAAAGAGTGTGAATAAAGACATCACCATATAGGAGTGTATGGATATTAATCGTATAGCTTATTTATACCAGAAAGATAACAGTGCAAGCAAACAAACAAAAGATATTGACATGTTCGTAAAATATCCATTCAGTTTATTGAAGCAAATGCAGTGCCCACTATTCCAACCCTTTGAGGTCTTAAAACCAGTATGCTACTAGTTGGTTAATATTTTCTTTTACATATGCCTTTTTTACTATATGCTCTGGTTGACAGGAAGAAGTAAAGGAGGAACTTTCAGCTGAGGAATTATTTGAGAAAAAGAAGGCTCAGCTAGCTGAAATAGGGATGTCTATGCTTGAAAATCCTGAGTCGAACATTAGATCTCTGAATGATATGTTAATCATATGCAATGACAAAGACCAGAAGGTTGTTAAACTTGGTCTGATGTCCTTGCTTGCTGTGTTCAGGGATATTATTCCTAGGTATGTAATGATTGGTTTTCATTATGATTTTTGATAATATGTTCCCAGGTATATTTCTCTGTGTCTCATTCTCTGTTTTCTGCAGTTACCGGATTAGGCAGCTGACAGAAAAAGAGCTTACAGTAGAGGTTTCAAAAGACGTAAAGAAGATGAGATATTATGAATACACACTTCTTCGTTCCTACAAGGTATCATTCTGGATCCATGCTTTATAACTAGTGATTGCGTCGTTTATTCTTTAACTCTCTGATATGAATCATGGTTGAATGCCTTCCATTATTTATTTCGAATTTCCGATGTTTGAATTTTGAAATATTAATTTGCATGGAGATGGCTATTGTACAAAAAACATTGAACGAGTATTGTCTGGTTGCAAAAGTACACATAATGTGCATAAAATGCATACATATCATGCCATGTATCATAGCTATTCCAGTTGCATTAGTTCCTTTACCTTAAGTTTTAGTTGTCAATATAATCCCGGAAGTTCTAATCCCTGTGTTTGGTTTTTCTTTGCTCTTTTCTATGAATTTCCAGGCATACCTACAGAAATTAATTTCCTTGGAGAAGAAATCCCATTTTTACACTGTGGCTGTCCGTTGCATGTGTACTTTACTAGATACTGCTCCACATTTCAACTTCCGTGAGAGTATACTTGCTAGTGTGGTGAGAAATCTAAGCTCCCCAGATGATGCAGTGAGGTTGATATCTCCTTAATTGTATTTACTTATGTGGAATCATTGTTGCCTGATAGATATTTATTTGGTTATGTTGCTGAATTCCTTAAATAATACCTTGTGTAAAATCATCAGTTGAATAATTTCCCCATAGAGCAGGGGAAAAATCATAGAAAAACATTGGAAATGAGCTCTAGCTTTGCACTGGAGCATTAAAGTTGTCTGCACATATCTGATTTGCATTCCCCCAATGCTTTATAGGAAAATGTGTTGTGAAACGATAAGATCACTATTTATAAATGAAGGAAAGCATCGTGGTGAGGCAACTATTGAAGCTGTACGATTGATTGCTGATCATGTGAAACTAAATGATCGCCAGCTCCATCCTAATAGCATTGAGGTATGTGCCAATCACTGTATTTGCCGTATGTGGTTAGTGTTCATTTTGTTTCATCTTCACACGTAGTTAATCTGTGAAAGGACTTATGTCATGGACTTGAGCTCTATGGGCAGCAAGCAGCTACCTGCCACTGGCTGCTGCCATAGAGCCTAACTCCATGATCACTTAGCTGAAAATCAACTCTGCTGCGCTAACTGTGGCTGCATTTTTCTTTTAAGGTTCTCCTATCTTTGAGATTTGATGAAGATCTTGGAAAAGATGAAACTGAGGTAGAAAAGGGAAAGCCAAAAAAGAATAAACGACGGCAAAACCAGGAAGTTCCAAAGCAATTGCCAATGAGTGATAAGAAGAAAACCAAACATGAATTGATCTCAAAGGCTAGAAAAGAGGTAATATTGGATATTGCATAACGTTATACAGGTGGCTCTGTTGATTTGTATGACAAGTTCACTTATCTTTTTTGCAGGTTGATGCTGAACTTAGAGCTGTTTCCTTTACTCTTGATCCAAAGGAAAAGAGAAGTATACAAAAAGAAACACTGGCTGCTCTTTTTGAGACTTACTTTCGCATTTTGAAGCATAGCATGAGCACTTCAAATTCAAGGTATGTTCACTTGAATGTTTGCTCTCTAGTTTGACGAGAATAAACAATTCACTACTGGTATTATCAAATGTGAGTTTATTCAATATGATGAGATTTCACTTAATTGTGGAATGAAGTTATTGTCCTGACAGCCATTAATACCATCGTGGCATGATTTACAGGGGCAAGGCCATTAATGTCTCCTCAGATGTCTCACATCCACTGCTTGCTCCTTGTTTGGAGGGATTAGGAAAATTCTCACATTTAATTGATTTGGGTTTCATGGGTGAACTTATTGCATGCCTCAAGAAGCTTTCTGGGTATAGTGACCATCAATTCAAGATTCTACCTGACAATACACTATCTGTGTCAGAACGTCTGCAATGCTGCATAGTTGCGTTTAAAGTCTGGAGGAGTAACCTTGAAGCTTTAAATGTAGACCTGCAAGACTTCTTTGTGCAGCTCTTCAACCTGATACTTGAATATCGACCTGAAAGGTTTGAATTCTATTAATGTTAGTGGTGGTTATAAGGAAGAAATATCTGTCTTGTTCTTTCCTTTTCCTTTTGCTGCCTTGGTTCAAATGATTTTAGATAACTTATGATGTTACTGAATTATGTTCTTCCCTTTAAACATGGATTCTTGAATAGTTGGATAGATAGCATCGTAGCAAAAGTCTGTCAGCCCTAAGCCGCAAGAGACAGGAGACAAAAGACAATTTCTGGTTGCCTAATTGATCTGCCGTCCCCCTCCTCTATTCCTCTGCTTTTATAGCTTGCAAAACTACAGAGTATAGAAAGAGTTCTGCTAATAGAAAGGCTGCAGAAACCTTCTAAATAGAGAAGATGTGCTGCTATAAATCCAGCACTATCCAAACTTAAAACTAGGCGAAATAGAAAGCTATCTTCCCTAGATTATCTCCTGCTATCTTGAAGAGATCACGCAGGACCACTTAACTAATATAAAGATATGCGCCAGATATTACTAGATCTGCGCAGATACTAGCCTTAATAACTAGATCCTTTCCTGATTTAGAAGATACATGCCACATTAGAGTGGCGCAGGATTATTAGGCAACAAAGTCTTTCACTGTTTTTGTTCATTTTACTTATTCTTGGTCAGTGTTTTACGCTTGAAATTACCATTACTCATAATAGACTCTAATTATATAGATTGCTGATGTTGCATTTTGTCATGTATCTCCTGTGTGTGCTCATTAATGTAGAATAGAAGAAAGGTGTATAATCTTGTGTACGATAATCCCTGTTTTATTAATGTGTTGGCAGCACTATCATTATGTTTTATTTTGTGGTCTTGGCCTATAGTTCACTTTGTGTCTTCCCTCAACAATCTGCTGTTTTGGAATGTTTTGATGTTTGATCATTTTTTTGGTAAATCCAGTGGTTATGTCTATAAGTTGCAGCAGCAAAGCTTCCCACTAACTTAACAACACAACCTGATTTCCTTTTATATCCAGAGATCATGGTGAGGTACTTGCTGATGCTCTGAAGACTCTTCTCTGGGAAGGCAAACATCAGGATATGATAAGAGCAGCTGCTTTTATTAAACGCCTAGCTACCTTTTCTCTGTCATTTGGCTCTGCAGAAGCCATAGCAGGTTTGTGTTTCTTTTGACTTGCACTATCCCATCTGGTTTTGCACTAATACGTGCCAAACTTTTCATATTTGAGTTGATTGTCATATGGGTTGCTAGTGGTGGGCCCGCTGTCCTAGGTAAGCTCATTAGGGCATGTACTTAATGTGTATGACAGTAGAAACAGTTGTCTGCCTTGGTTATACTCCAAATATTATGTTCGTTGTGACACATTTGTTTTTTTTCCCTTCCTGGATGGTACATTTAGCATTATCAAACACAATCATTGCTTTCATTTTCTTGACTTAATGGTTTACATAATTGATTAATATTTCAGCATTAATCACATTGAAGCATCTTCTTCTAAAGAATAGCAAGTGCAGAAACATGTTGGAAAATGATTCCGGTGGTGGTTCCCTGTCTTGCTTAGTTGCGGTATTTGTCTAACCTTTTGTTCTGTAATTCTTCTATTACAGCTTGTTTTTACCTAACTCTTCATTTATCCAGAAATATGACCCAGAAGCTAAAGATCCTTATCTAAGTGGGGCACTTGCCTCGGTCTTATGGGAGCTTAGCCTTCTGCAGAAGCATTATGACGCCTCTGTTTCTTCAATGGCCTCAAATATCTTGAGCATGGCCAATTTGAATCCTACACAGAATCCAGTTCCAATTTCAAATGCAAATCCACTAGAAGCATATAAGGACTTGTCAATGGAACGGGAATTATCAAAACCAGTCAATAAAATGTTGCCACCAAACTGCAAAAAGATGAGGCGTGGTAAGGAGTTTGTTTCACTAAGCTCTGATGTACTTGAGAAGTCAGATTACCGAGCGGATGGAGATGAACTCAAAGAGAAGTTGAAAAATCATTTTGCTGTACTAAGAGGCATATCGGAGAATGAGAGATTGAGGGCTGAGTTGAACCACACATTGTCATCCATTAACTTGTACAAGGAGTACAAGAAGCAGAAGAAAAAGATTGCGAGGGCTTAGGAGTGTTGCATTTAGCGGAAAATTTTGTACACCATGGATTAACTTTCACATTTTTGTCATACCCACCATGCGACTTATCGTACTTTGGGTGCCCTTACACATTTGCAGTTCCTGTACAAGGTAAATTGTTATTATTACAGGCCAATTTTGTGGGCAAGTGTCGCTAGTCATATTTCCTGATTTGCCGTTACATTCTTGTTGGCGCTTGCTTCTTGTATGTATTTCTTGTTAGTCGTGGACAATGCATCCGTGGTAGAAAACTACACGTTGGTAACCGCGGTGGTCTTTTGGAAGGATTTTAGCTTCTAGATCCATGTTCCGTGGAGTTTAGCCAAGCTCAAGTGCTGAACGGAGCCAAACGCTACTTCTTTAATTCCACCACTCTAGATCTAGTTATAAACTATGAGCTCGATTTAGTTATTAAATTTTTATTTTTAGTTTAAAATAAAAACTAGATTACACAACTAAATATCTTTAATTTATTCACGACTCTATATCTAATATTTCTTTTAACTAGGTTAGACTAGTTTAAAAAATTCTAGATCTAGAACTATATTAAACGATGATCATAGTATCTATGCTTCGGGAGATTAAAGCTGCCACCCAACTCCTTTAGGCTTTGGGACATTAAAGCTACCAAGGGAATTAATTGAATTATAATAATATAGTTTGTTGTTTAAAATTATAAACAAATGTGTAACTTATTAGGATAGCTTATTATAATAGACAACCTAAATTATATTAATCTAGTAAGCTAGTGAACTCTTTATTTCATCCAAAATGGAAATAATCTTTTCAAATTCAATTCTTTATTTATCTTTTATTCTAAAGTTCCCTCAAAAATTAAATTTCATTAAAGAAAAACATGAGGGAAAATATAATGAAAATTATCTTTTTTTCAACTTGTTACTTAAAAGACTAAAATACCTAATACACTTTGATGAAAATTATCCACCGCTATCTCTTTTTTAAAGAAAATGAGAGAATCGCTTGACTTACATTAAGAATGAAGACCGAGACCAAGAGAATAGTGAAAGGACATACAACAAGAGAGTGGGGAAGTGAATTACAAGTTAAAAGGAGAGAATAAGGGGGCCGGAGAGGTTAAGGGGGAGGGAGTTACAAACTTGCTAGGAGCTCGAAATCAACATAAATGAGCTCTACTACAGTAGCTATGGGTTGGATAGAGTTTGGAAAATCTGTCGGTTACGTTCTTTCTATATATTTCACCAGGTGATGATCATAGGGTTTGAAAAGCTTTCGAGCTGATTTTGGAATGCATTAACAAGAGCGACGTCACCATTGATCAAGGGTTTGATCAGAGGACATTGGAGGGGTGCCCACAATGCTGAAACGCTGTAGAACATTGGACTAGGCCTGTTTAGTGAAGCAGCAATGGCGAGCTAAGTGATCTGGAGTCTCCAGGCAAGGGCGAAGGCAGGCCTGAGACAGCTGGGGCTTGAGCCCTAGACCTGCCTCTAAAAACCCATTAAAATTGTATTAAAATTTTATACAAATTTTTTTAAAAAATAAAAAATAATTCATTCAGTCCTAGACGTTAACAATTGCTGGCTCTGCCCCTATCTCCAAGTGAGCTCGGCCGAGGCAGCATGTTGGGGAGCATGGCCAGCCTCTCTTGAGGAGATTATCAGCTGTGGATCTTTTTCAGCAAGGTCCACGCAAAAAATTTGCATCTAGATGCTGCAAGGGCTTTCTAGAGCTCGTTCGTTATGATCGGTCTGATAGAGCACGCAAATCGGATATGATAAGCTGAGCTAGCAGTGTAGTTTTCATGTGATGTCCATCGCCAGGTGAGGGAGACTTGCATGTGAGGCTGGAGAGATGTGTTGCCTACGAGAGAGGCAATTTTGATGAATTGTGATAGGTGTGAGACGGTATGTAAGTGTTTGATCCACCTTATCCATGTGCCATTGTCAAGTGCTTGTTGAACCGATGAGTTTTTCCTTGTGCTTATTTTAAAAAGATCCGGAGTTAGGTGTTTGAGAGGAGTTGGGCCTAGCCAGTGATCATGCCAGAAGCTTGCTTTAGCACCATTGCTCAGGGAAATTTTGGTTGAAACTTGGAAGAGAGCAAAATCTTGGCTGTTGCATGGTGGAGGGAGATGTGACCAAGGACGGTTTTCATCAGACCATCTAAACCATAGCTATAGAAGACGAAGGGAGTTCGAGGTTCTTGATGCCTAGGCCACCGCATGATTTAGGTCTGCAGGTTGTTTGCCAATTAAGCAGGCAGTGATCAGCTGAGGAGCCTATATGATTGTTGTTTGCCAATTAATCAGGCAGTGATCAGCTGAGGAGCCTATATGATTTCCTTCTTTCCAGATCTTAGTCCCTCCTATCCGAACACTTTATTTTTGAGGGTATTACAGTTTTTTATATCCAAACATAATAATTTAGATTATCAATAATCTAGACTATCAAATAGCTAACATCTTTTTTTTTCTAGATTATCATAATCCAGCCTATTATAATCTCTAACCCTAAGCCCAGCCTATTATAATCTCTAACCCTAAGCCGGATTACAATAAGTTAAAACTGAAACAAACAAAACCTAACTATAATTTTTACAAAGAACAGATCATTCCACACATACCAATTCTTTTCAACATGCTGCTGTTTTCGCGATTTGCTTTAAAATGTTTGGACCCTTTATTCCGTTGCACACACGGAAACAGGGCGCTTAGCCGTTTATCATAAGTTTCCATACGGGTTAAAACAGGCAAAGACTATGAAGGGAAGACTACCTAGTACAGTTTGTGATTACAAGAACAACGATGGCGAGGGATTGACGACGATATGCCTAAGTGGATTTGAGACATCTTCCCCGCCGGCGTGCTTCACAAACTCTGCCGGAGTAAGAAAGTTACCATGGCACACGCAAACTATCCTCACATCCGCACCTTTTTTGTACCTGTACAGGAAGCCATCTATCTTCCTGCTATTAGGCCCTTCCACCTTGGAAGAGACCATTGGCATGTCCTCCATCATAATCTTCCTGATGTCGCTGGTGCTGCTTGTTCGCATTGTCAGCGACCCAAGCGTCCGCAATGGAGGCTGCTGTGTCATGGTGCCATTCAGCTGCTTCCCAGTTGTTGCTGTTGGAGGAAGTGCACTATTGTGGTTGGTATCATCAGAGGTTGATGGGCTCCTAGTTTCTGTGGCCTGGCAGACTGCACTTCCATCAGGACCTGAGAAGAACATAAGGTTTGAGTTTCTTGATGGACTTATTGAAATAGTACTATATTGAAAATGCAATGAAAAGTCTTGTAAGCCCTCAGATCTTAACCATGAAAAGTGTGGCCGCCCCAAGTTAGACAAATGCTAGCTCAAAAAACGTTTTGACATGTAGGTCAGCATGTAAAACTATATGGGATGTTACAATTGTAGCTATTCAACAAAACTATGGCCAAACGAATTAAAAATCTGTGAACTTATGTTTGGAGAAGTATGGAATGTACCAAACACACTTAAGCCCACATCATTGCCCACTCTTCTATCATCTCTTCCCTCTCACTTTTCCATATCGCTACAGGGGAAAACAGGTCTTCTGTGTTACCACGAATTAAAATGATTTTGCAATGTCCATTGGCAACTTCAATCATATGATGTACCTAGCAAATGCCAACCAAGTAATGTCCAAGAACAAAATTTTAAGAAGGAAAAACCTATCCAAAATGGGCAAGGTTGTCCTATCAGATAAAGCAAGAAGTGCCTATAATCTATCCCTGTTATTTTTTAAACAAATAAAAAAGATCCCTACTAATTATGGCCAAAATACCATATCCTAAAATTTGCCCAATGAAGAATCAAGTGAAATTGGTTTGTTTCCCGCGTCAACAAACAGCTCTTAATATTCCCGCGTCAACAAACGGCTCTTAATATTCCCGCGTCAACAAACGGCTCTTAATATTCCCGCGTCAACAAACGGCTCTTAATATTCCCGCGTTAACATACGGCTCTTAATAGTTAATATTCCCACGTCAACAAGCGGCTCTTCATTTTGCAGCCATCATCACTAGAAACTCACTGAGCTTATCACAGCAAATGGAACATATGCCGTTATGCATTCCCCTATGTTAGGGCTGGGCTAAAACTATCCCTAAAACATGCCGTTTCAGTTTGGGTAGTATAGCTTACATTAACAGTTAAATGGTGACGGGAGCTCCTTTCACTAATACTAAATGTAAAGGAAAATTTTACAGTCCTTGAGAAGATACCAGGAGGTACCACAATTTTCAGTGTTAATTTTGGTACCTCCTCAAGGACTGTAAAATCACTTAAATGTAAATACTATAAGGCAGTAGAACCAAGTACCATAATAACTTTGATATCCATGTTTCTCCCAATATGCATAGTGAAGAGGCAAACAAAATTTCTTTAGTTAGTCAATGGACAAGTGCAGGCTCAAGCAGATGTACAACGATCACATCCCCATGTAACTATTGTTCTTCACATGGTTGGACTTGATTTTGTGTGCCAAAACTCAAGTACATAGCAGTTGACAGCACATGTAAGTCGATCACAACCCCATATACTTCTAGATATTTGCACATGTTACAACTTGGAAAAATCAATTGTTGTGTTCCAAAAGGCGAGCATACTTCTAGTTCTAGATCTTTGTGCATGTTACAACAGACAATCATCCAAGTCATGAGTCATGGCCTAGAATACATTTGCTGATCTTTGAGTCTGCTTGGTTTAGTGTCAACTTTACCAGTTGAGCGCACCTTGGCTTACTATGTGGACTACCGAAATTCATGCGGCATTCGCCATTTTCAAATATGACCACACCCAAATCTAGAAGTAATATTCAAGTTTTAGTGACATTTTCCAAATTCGAGCTCAACTAGACGCAGTCTACGCCTAACCAACAATAACCAATGTTAACCAATGGCAAAACTTAGCAAGTTAGAATTTCAGAACAATAGATTTCTGCCAGATGCATGAAACACAATAGGTAATTATGAAACAAACATAGCAAAAGAAGAGTATTAGTAAGAATTAAGAATTAACGCATGCAGATATCCACAGTCAATTTGTTGTACCTTGATCCTGCGGCTTGGCCGAGTTGCTCCCCTGCGACCCGATTGATCTCCTCAGCGGCAACCTGTTAACGATGCCGTCACCGCCGTCCTCCCTGCCGGGCTTGCCAGGCCCCGACGACGAGCCGACGGAGATCCTCCGCTCAAGCCGCTTCCGCCGGGCCTCTAGGCGGCGCCGGTTCTGCATCTCCCGCCGTCGCCACCGCTCCTCCTCGGTCTCTGTGGGCAGCGAGCTCGTGCGCAGCAGCGGCAGCGGCGCCGCGGGTGAGGGGTCGCCGTCGGCGGCGGACACCGAGCATACGGACGCGATGGACGACGAGCGCGCCAGCCGCGCACGCTTGGCCTCCGGGGACATGTCCGTGCCGAACCGGCCGCCCAGGGAGAGCCCGAGGCTGAGCTCGATCTCGTCCGACTCGCCGCCTGCCGCGCTCCCGGACCCATCCGCCGGCGCCCCCTTGCCGCCGCCGCCGCCGAAGTCGCCCAGGAAGTCCCTCGACGCCATGGGCGCAGCACCACTGCCTAAGAGCCTCACTTCTAACAAAAATTCTCCCCAGATACTAATCCTCTTTCATGCTCCAAGCAACAAGCTCCAAAACAATCAATAATTCACATGGAAAACTAAGCAAAAATCGGGAGAACAAAAACTCATCTTCCCCCAAGCTTTACCTCAAAGGAGACCAAACCGCATGCCGCCAATCGCCCAAGAATCAGCAACGAATCCACGGGGAAATCAAGAAGCAAAAGAACTTGGAGCAAAAAGAATGGACAAGAGGGGAAAAGGCGGATTTGGTCTGCCACAAGTGGAATCGAAAGGTACGCGACACGACCAGTGGATTGGAAGAAAGCGGCAGAGGAACATAAGAAGAGAAGCAAGCAATCATTCAGATCTCCGCAGCGGCGGTGCGATTGGTGGCAACAGCAGCAGAGGAGAAGAGGAGGAAGCCCGGGGGGAGGGGGGGACGTGTGACGTGTCTATCTAATCTCGCCTCCGCGCGCCATTAATAATCACCAAATGTGTTTCTTTTTCCTACTGACTCGCTAATCGAACCATTAGCTATTAATTAACCCCAAGTGGGGCGTAGATAATTAGGGAAGCATGTCCTAATCACCCACGAGCGCATGGGAGAGCCCACGTGTCGGACAGCGCCGACACGTGTTGGGTGGGCACGGGCTGAGCCGAGCCGAAGGTTGGCTTGGCTCAGCTCGCCGTACGGACGGAACGAACGCGTGCCGCCCGCAGCGCAAAAATAGATTGTATGGTGCGCACGTTTTTTTACGGCTTTCCGTTAAAACGGGATGTGCAGTCATTTTTTTTTACGATTTGCTCTTGATTACGTAGTTACAGATGATAATAACATATAAAATTATTTAAATTAATAACGTGTCAACTAAGTTAGTAAATAATCGAAACTTATTTTGTAGATGGCAAAATATCATGATCTATATGTAAAGGCATCAATTTATCCTCTAAACTATTATGTCCATCTGATTTACCCCATAAACATTAATAAAAACAGTATAATCTTCAAACAGACGATGAATTTACCCCCTCATCCCTCAATAGGTGATTTTAGTTCAAGTCATTCGTTAGAAAAAATAGTGATGAGATAGAGGATTCACTTATAGCTCTTTTATGTGAAAATATTTTGTTATCGCATAGAGAGAATGAATAGACGTTTATGCAAAACGAACACTCACAACAACATAATTAAATGATCTAAAGAAACTTCGGCTACAATCAAAAAGTTCTAGTCTCAGCTCGAGATTATAAATAATTAGCTTCCATAAAGTTAAACTGCGTAAATTTGAATCTAAATAATGCTAGAAAGGTAAATAAAAAAATACCAAAAATTTATCGTAAAGAGAGTGAATAAGTAACTGAGAAAATTTTCAGAAAACACATGAATAGTAACGTACAAAACTTGCAAGATTTCTGATATTCTAGGAATTTTTGGATGTTCTCGCCAAGAATGTTGATCGACAAATCGACTTCTTTACTAATTTTAAACACAAAACTACTATTAGGTGCAAGAAAGAGTAGATCTACACGGTGTAATAGTAGATCACAGTAGAGCATTAGGCCTTAGCTAACCGTAGGAGCAAAACCGGACACTTATTAGAAAAGGCACTCGCTCGCATAAACTTCGTGACATCGACGTAACTTTGGATTAGTAAGGGCAAGATAAAAAAAAAGTCGGCTCGGCTCTGGACTCTAAATAAACCGGGAGCCGGCTCAGCCGCAGCGCACGGCTCGCTCTCACGCGGGCGCCCATGGTCTCACGTCACATCTGACCGCCCCTGCGCCTCCACAGCACGGGCAGCGGCCAGTTGCGTTGCACCAGCTGCAAAGCAACGTACGCAAGTGGTGCCACTTGCCGGGCGTGAGGTGGGGCCCGCCACGCGCGGGAGGTGGGGCCCGCTCCTGCCAGGGCAGGGCCGGGCGGCGGGCGCTCTCGCCGTGGATGGGCGCGACGCCGACGCGCTGACCGCCACGTGTGCCGCGCCCGCCTCTCGCCTCTCGCCTTGGTCCGTCCAGGGTGGGAGCGGGCCCCGCGACAGCTCAGACGCAGCCAAGGGGGCCACCACCAACGCGCTGCACGCTGCAGCCTCAACTTGTCTCGGCCGGTTGGACCACGTGACATGCATCAGCATTGCTTCCTGATCTTTGTAAAGTTCATACATTTTATTATCGTACTGGTGGAAATAATCGGCATATATTATTTTATCCCATAAACAAGTTTATATCAATATATAATATATATTAGGTGGTATATCATTTTAGTTTTAATATCAATTAACCATCTAATACTGCTCAATACTATCTTAAAATTATTTACTTAAAATATGCGTGCAGTCATCACTTATCCACCGTCCGCCCAGACAATCCGACGGCTGTCGTGGCCCGCTCGTTTCGCAGCCGATGGAACCAGCTCTTCGAAGCTCACGGAAAGCCCAGCAAGCCATAATCACGAGTAGATTATTAGTGCAGAGAAAATGCAACCGTGCTTGGAAAATGACCTTGAAATCAATCCGAGTATCATATGTAGTAAGAATCGGGGTGGTATTGTTTACCTGATGGACTCATGGTGCTCTCCATAACTCCATTAGTCTTTTCTTCTATCTCCTCGGTAGAAATCGACCAATCACAATTCGCAACGATCTGATCTTCATTCTTCAAACGATTTTCCTTCGTAATCGAGTGCTTGTACCGTTTATTGTTGCATCTCATAGTTGGGCTGTCAAGAGGTGAGAAGGAGAGGGCATAATTTCTTTTTTAGAGGTCACAAGGGAAGATGAACAATCTCTATTCTTCGGGCGTCAAAACCGACTCCATTAACGCGATCTATTTCGCACCGTTCACCTGCTCTCGCAAATGCGGCCGCTTATTGGGCTTTCGTGGGCTTCGATGGCCTGTCTCCATCGTTTGCTACACGAGCGCGCCACAGAGTCGTCGGAAAGCTAACACGATATCCTATATGCAGAGCAGATTCTATCTTAAGCTCCTGCTTTTTTTTTTTTGAAAAACGGCAGGAGAGCTGCCGGATAAGTTCCTGCTTTCTTGGAGTAATACCAACCATAACAACCTAGTGAAGAAATCACATGTTATCTACTCCAGTATAGCAGTGCAAGCTGTTTCAGAGGATGCTGATGTTATCTGAAACAGATGTTGACCTGGTTGGAAACTTAGAAGAGATGAATCTGGTAGGTCCTGTCCTGAAAGTTATAATAAATTGTATGAAGAAATGTATCTTCGCCTGATCGGGGGAACATTCAAGAGGAAATGTTGAGGGACATCATTTTTTTTACTTTTCTGTCAAGATCTCAGCGTTACAGTTTGCTTGCTCAGGTAGATCTATATGTCAACTCGTTATAGCCGTCTTAAAACTGTTACACATACCCATTAGCTGAGCTTCCTAAGAAGCACATATTTGGCCTATATGCTGACGAAAGACAGCTGCCTCCTCAGCTTCCACTGTGTCAGGTGCACCTTCCCTTTGTCTTCTCCACTTATTGTTTCATCAATAAGATCCTTAAAGATGGATTTTTCAATGGCCAAAGCAATTCCTTGCAGCTCGCTGTCAGAACCATTCCATTCTTTCATGCATTGTACTGCATCGTCTGCTAGCCTGCTGTCTTCCTCCTCTTCAGAGCATCTTATCATTGAGGACTCGGACTGGAGCTTGTCAACCTCTGCACACAGATCCTTGAAAAGCTGCCACCCACTTAACTTCTTTGACTGAAAAAACTGCACCGATGGATTCACGGTGTGGTTGGCATCCATTTTCTGGGCGAGGAGCTCATTTGCAAGATCGAATATGAGCCTACGGTGAAGCTTTTCTTTGTCTGGTTTTGCTTGTTCAAGGATGAGGAAAAGCTCTGGATTGATCAGGTAACCGGAAGGTCGGAGTTGATGAGGCATCAACCGAAAACTTAGTTTGTTGTGTAGGAGACCCGACGCTGAGAGTATCTCGTAGAGATACTGGTGATCTTTATTGGCAGCAACTGATGAAAAAGTGTTACTGGTCTTCAGAGCTTCGTCACTCAACATCTGCAGGAGCTCGAGCTTTTGGATGAGGGCTTTCATGTTTTCTGGCTTTATCTGGTTACCCTCTATGCCTTTCTTTGAAGGTGGTGTGTCAGGGAGGCTTGTTGGGTTCCAACTTTCATCTGAAGTATGCGTCTCGCCATCTGAACAAGTGAACGAAGAAAAGATAAGTTGATTTTTCAGCTAAAAAACCAAGAGCAACTGGTGGGCTCATCGATCTACATAAGTATGTCTGCACATTAGGCAACATACATCATGCTCCTTCGTGGCAAGTGCAACATGTGGGGTTCCTTGGAGATGTTAGGTGCAGGCATGCACAGCAGCAGGCAGCGAAGGACCTGTACTCTAACTGTTTGGCACAAGCAAACACTGGCATGTGTATCTGCAACTGTCAATTTACTGTGATCCTTCCCATCTGAAAGGACCACAAGCTATATTTGGTTGCATTGATTACTGGTTGCCTGTCACTATGATTGGTGGATGTGCTTACAGCTAAGTATGCTTGTACTATGCCTAACAGTGTGGCTTCCTGAATTGATGGAAGCAAAGTTACAAACAGTATAACCAACTCATAGTTGTAAAAGCATGCAGAAGAGTGGCTTGCCAGACCAAGTCCTCACCTTTGAAGGAATCTGAGATCCTCTTCAGAGAAGGTGACGATCCTTCATGATAGAATGCTGCGTCAAGAACTGACACAGGACTTGCGATGTTCTCCTGTGGTTGGATCTTCTTCTTGTCCGCAGGTAGAACTGTAGGAATTTCCTGGAAAAAAATGATTTGTCAGTCAGTTATTAGCGGCAAATAATGTTTACATAACAGTAAACTCTTTACAGGTGGTAATACTGTTAGTTTTCAGTACCTCACGATTCAGTGTTGAAGCTATCTCGCTCTGATGGATATATGATGAGTTGGCACTCAGAGAATTTGGATGATCAATGACACTGACATCAATCTGCTTTGCCAAGCTGATTTTAGTTTCAGGAATCCGTAACAACTCACTGTCATCAGAGATGCTCTTTGTTAGCGAGTGCTTTGATCTTAGCCTGTCTCTTGGGGACAATGTTTCTTTAGATTTCTTGCCTGGGGACACTGGCAAAGCCGGCGGACGAGACCTCCTTTCGGAATCCGCCTTCTTCTGTGCCAGCCTGGGGCTCAGTGAGCTCGAAAGCCTTGGTGATCTTGCACAGCTTACAGATTCCTCCTCATTGGAATGAGCATTTTCATCTGGAGGATGAATCATCTTGCCAACACTGCTTTGATTCTTCCTGGTGAAAGACTTGTCTTCATGCCTCAGCTTTCTTATGCCTTTTGGAGCTGAAAGGGGAGCAGCCATGGTATGTGAAGCATCAGGTTTTGTGATGCATCTTGCAGGTTTCATGATCACAATTGGAGACTGGAACTTTTCAGAACCAGTGATTCGTTCAGAAGCTGCCTTTTGAATGGCTATCAGTTCAGGATTGTTGTCACTCTGGATTGGGCTGTCTTTTTTGTGCAATGTGGCCAGTATCCTGAGAGCCCTCAGGTCCTTGTTGCATTCTGACAACTCTAGACCCCTGAGTCTTCTCTGTATGTCAGAGTAGATGGATGCACTTGTTGGCTTCACTTCAGCCTCATGCCCTGCGGTTACACCTATCTCATTCTGCCTCCAGGGCGCCGCTTCAGGGAGAAATTTTCTTGGAGAAGGATTGGTTTTCAGTGCTGGAGACTGGCTACTGCGCAGCTGGACTCTGTGATCTTGGCTCTTGCTCCTGTGGCAGTGTGACTGCCGATCGTTTTGCGTGTCATGGACTGGTCCGGAGGACCTCGCCGTCGCCGGCTCATGGATACCAGGAGCTCCTTCCAATCCCATGAGCTTGGCGATGACACTGCTCGCCCGCTGATGGATTGGTGATTCTTGGCACCTCAAAACATCCAGGAGGTTGTCATCTGTTCTTGTGTAACCACAACTCTTCGTGAGACTTGGACGTGGATTCATGGACTCCTTTCTGCTGTCCAAGGACAGCCTAGGAAGCTCCTTGAGCTTGGCTGAAGGCTTCTTGCTGTCTCGAGCTTCGTCCGGCCGCAGGAGCTGTCGATCGTCACACGAGAAGCGTGGCGGCCTGCTGGATTCGTGAGCATATGCAGGCACCCCGGTGCTCCGGTCGATGCCAATCACGTAGGTTCCATCTGCTGATCTGGAGATCAGCAGCGGCCTCGGCGAGTCCTTGTGCAATCCATTTCTGCAGGAATCGGCCTTTGACGACGACGTCTTGATGGCCAGGCCATGGGATTCCCGGTTGATGGACTCCTTCACAATGTCTCTAAAGCCAGTGCTGTACATGTGTGGGTCATCTTTGGATTTGGCCTCTGTCTTGGAGATCTCCTGTTGAGCTGGTCTGTTGATGTCTGTGGACGAGAACGAAGAACACGATGAGGAAGAAGAAGATGCTTGCGATGATTCAATTGACACGCTGCTGTTCTCAGTCATACTTCTGCTGAAGGTTTTATCCTACACGAGCAGTACAGTTTCATGTTTGAGGCAAACTGAGCTGCGTACTTGGGATATATGTATGTATTCCACAGTGCAGAGGGAAATTACCAGAGTGATGTTTGAAGCAGCTGCGTTTTGAATCGAGACATTGCTGTTTCTGTTTGGCAAAGCCGGGCCTGAACAAAGTATTCAGGATACGATAAGTATTGTGAACTTCAGTTGGTCTTAAGCCGAAAGAAAAAACGAGAAATAACTGGTTTGATCGACGAGAGGAGAAAAATTAAATACCATCAATACATCTGAATTGTAATATTTGAATTTGATCGTGAATATATCACTGAAACCCATTGATTTGTTTCAGGAAAAATAGTGAACATATGAATAACAAAAGCAGTTCTCTTTCTATCATTTTCTTTTAATCGAATAATTATTCATTGTGTAACTGCTCATTGCTTCGTTTGACCTTCCTATGTGCTACAGCTACATTCCTGCAGCTTCTGAACTTTGTATATACCATTGCCCATAATTGTGTCAGTTTCTTGTTCATGTACCTACCTGGAAAAAATCCCTGTTCTTACTTGGTACTTTCTACATTAAACAGATTTTTAATCCCGTTTTAGATTAGCATCTTCTGTCAGTAACACTGTTCATATCTCCACCAGGACACTAGGACAGTTATTCAGTTTTGTCTCCTGACAGCATTGTTCTACCTTACCAGGGCCTTCTCGCGGCAAGAAAAAAAAGAAGAGGAGCCAGAAGAAGTAGACGACGCTACAGAGTGCACAGAAAAGAAGAAGAATTGCTGGATTAGTACCTGGTGGCAGCCTGCCTTGGGCTCCGCGGCCACCGCCACCGCCACCGCCACCGGCGCGGCGTTGACGCGCGGTGAGCAGGCGGCGGCGGTCGAAGATCTGGAACACGCCGGCCATGCATCCCATCTGCCGGTCGAAGTCCGCCGCCTCCTGGGCGAACGCCTGCATCATTCTGGTCGGCATTCTCTCGGCCAGCTCGCTGAAGAACAACAGAGACGAACAGCTCGGGTCTCACTCCATGGCAAACAGAATGAATCAGGCTCGCAGTCGCAGCAAGAAAGCCAGCAACACCGCCAACCAAAGAGACGGAGAGAAAGCACGTAGATGTAGGCTACACGGAGCTTTCTTTTCTCTCTGTTTGACAGGTTGAGTTCAGAGGAATGTTGCTCATGGGCTCAAGCTCAACAGCTCACGGCTATGTCCGGAGTCAGGTCGAGGAGGGAGGGAGAGAGAGGCTGCTGGATTTAAGAAAGAGAGGTGACTGACGAGAAGGAGAGGAGAGAGAGAGGTGTGCTTCTCATTAAAAAAAATAGGTATATTTAGTATGTACTAGAAAGCTATATATATCTAGTTTGATTTTATAATCTTTAAGAAGGTATCAGTATCTTCTCAAGAATTATAAATTTTTTCATATATCTAATCTAGATGTACGATACGTGTACATATTTTCTATCCGATGCATTCGAACTATATAGATGCACCTAATTTTTTTTGGAACTAACTTCTCTGCAGTCGGGGGTTGACTGTAGAGGACAGTCGCCCATCTCAATCGTTTGATCTTCATCGGACAGTGCAAAGCCCCTCTCATCGTCACGTAGACCAATGTGAAGGTGATTTCATCACCACAAAAACCTTTTTCCCACGCTGTCTGATCAAGATCAAATAGCTTCGAGAGCGTGATTGTCCTCTCCCGTTGGCATGTTGTTTGATTTTTTTTTCACTCACAGTAGCATGGCGACGGGTATGGCTGGTCCTACGGCAGGCAGGCAGGCAGCCACAAGGGCAATACAATACTGTGCAAGGCACATGTGGGCTGATCATTGTTGGGGCATGGGCATGTGATGGCTGTCAGGCACGCATCATCGTCGTCGCCCGTCAGATTCATCAGAGCCTAGATCAATCATAGGCTCAGAGCCGCCGGAGCCTGCCACTGCCAGTGTTAAGGAAAGAAGGAATGCGGCATGAGATGACCTTTCCTGGGCCCGCGGCGTGAGATGATCATCAAGTCAAACCTCTTTCCCTCGCACTGGTATGGGTGGACAATTCTTTGGTTTTTAATCTTTTGTGTATTTGAAATCACATGTCTCAGACAGCACTTCCACAAATATTACAGTATTTCTGATCAAGTTCTGTGTCAAAGTTACATTTTAAAGAGAGTGTTACCTACAAAATTACATGTTTTCATGACGTGAAGAAGCAATACTGTCTCTATTCTATAATATAAGATATATAAATTTTTTATATAGTTTTTAGCATACAATATTAAACATTAGTTACTTTCATCATATATTATCAACAACTATTAAAATAACAACATATAAAAGTATTTTTTAAATATTAATTTAACTATATGATATACATAACACTAAAACTAAATGTTTTTAACTTAATTATTAGTTAAAAGTTACAAATACTGACTTTTATAAAAACATGAACACCTTATATTTTGGAACCCATGTACTATTACTTTTTTAAATATTGCAGGAATTACACTGATTTACGTCGATATTATGCAAAATTTATGTACGTTCTGAACGAGTTAGAGTGGTTGGCGCTGGCGGTTATCGTTCCATCTTCCGGTGGAGATTGGTTGGGCTAGTGTACGATCTTATACAACCCATGGTTGGTTGCAGAGCGGCGCGCGTGCCAGCTCATGTGCACGTCTCTGGAGCAGCGCTCCGTTTACGTGTTCCAGATTGCTTCTGGATGTGAATCACGTTGGCCGCGAGCGACCAACCGGGAACTGTTGTTTTAGCCGCGGCCAGAACGGCGCGACTCGACGGCTCGACGCTGGCTTCAGACTTGGACGACCTCACCGGCCAAATGCAGGATGCTTGCCCCGCACCCAAAGATCTGTCCACTTTTGAGCTCGCATGCATGCAGTTTCACGGGCCACTGACATGCGGATCTTGAGATATTACAGCGACGAAATGGCGGGGAATCGTGGGTGTCAGGTGGGTCGAGACTACCACGGTGAAGGGTGGTCTGTATCTGAGACCACTTGTGTGCTGCCGATGCAGGAGCATGCAACGGAGGCCGCAGTACTGTTTTTCCTGTGAGCTGTAGGCGCTGTTCAGCAATTTGATCGGTGAGCTGTTCAGGCATCTGTCCCAACAGCTACCAATTTGCCAATTTGATCAACGTGCTGTTCAGCCATCTGTCACACGGAGCAATTTGATCAACGTAAGTAGGGCACGCCATCAATCTGCTAACCTCCCTCTCTCTCTCTATCTCCCTCACTCTCTCCAACTGAACTTGTCTTCGGAATCTGCAGCGTTTTGTGACTTGTAACCACTGTAGGCTGCAGTAGATCCCGTACCACCGATTGCGTTATGCAGACTCCGTGAATTCCACCACGTTTGCCACCGATTCCTCACCTTAAATTGAGGCGCCATATGTATGTATCCAGCCTACCAGCTAGCTCGGTCCTTGTAAATGAGCAGAGCTCGATCGATCACTGCCAAACAATCCTATCAGCTCTGTCAGGTCCATCAGATTCCCCTTGTAGCAGCCTAGGTGGACCAAACAGCTACCCCCTCTTCTTCACGTTCATCCACACATGCATCGATCATTCTGACGCTGCACGATCCCAACTCCTGGAACTCTGCAAAGTGCACATATATGCGCATTGAGAGAGATCAGATGCTCAGATCAACACTCTCAGCATGTGACCTTGCTGTTAATTGACCTTTTTTTTCCTCTCTTCTGGGGAAAACAGGAATACATACAAGTTCTTGGCAAGATCATGTCCATGATGGTTTCATGAGCTTGGCTAGTAGCAGAAGAAGCAGGGGGTGCAGGATTGGGAAGTAAGTTCAGAGCTTTCCTGCTGGTTTCTTTCCCAGAAACTGAATAGGGGACCAAGCTGATTAATCGGTAGCGTTTTGTGTGTTTGGGCAGGGCTGGTTGCATTCCTGGGACCAGTGTAAGCGGATCTGGAGGCATGGATGTTAGGTGGTTATACTTCACTCTGATCAATTGCTAGCTGTATTTTCTTGGACCACTGTGGTCGCAAGAGGGCTTGATTAATAGTGGATGCCTTTTGTGCTTTGTCCAGCTCAATTAATTAGGGTTCATGGATCTAGCACTCCAAATCGTATCACAGTGAAACTGATATATGAGCATGAGAACATATGTTTTTTTTCTTTTGTTTTTCTGTACTCTATGAAGACTCTTTTACTGTTTGCGGTTTGGAAATTGACACGAGATATGCGTGTGAGAAATGGAAAGGAATTTGTTCTTTTTTTGATCGGTGCATATCTGTTCTCTATTAATTTGATATAAAGTTTGGAGATCAAATGCTAGATTTGGCCGGTGCTAGCTTCTACTGATTTTAGAGCATCTTCATCCGCCTTCCTATCCTTTGAAACAGGGAGCCTTAGCTAGTTAGCTTGCCATCCAAATTAATAACTCTGGCCAACTTTTCATTTAGCTCCATATCTTCCATTCACATATATTTTGTTAATATCCTATAATAAATGACTCTATTTTGCACAGTAAAAAGAGGCACATATATTTTATCAATATTATATAATTAATAACTTTATTTTGTGACGTGGGGTGAGAGAAGAGAGTTTGACTCCCTAGATTTGGAGAGGGAGGAGGCAAAATAAGGATCTTGACATGATATGGAGTGGGATAGGAAGGTGGATAGAGAGGATTTTGAGGATGTTTTTTTTTTCTAATTAAAATATAGGATAGGGACGGATATAGGAAGGTGGATGGATATGTCCTTAGGAGTACATAAATGTGTGCACATTCAGTGGGTATGCACATGTGTCACACCCCAAAAATTCCATTGATAAAATTAGACGTGAAATTGAATTTTTAGAAAATGGAATACAAGGTTAAAAGAAAGGTTTGAATAAAATCTATGATAAATTTTCAACAAGAAAATGAGCTAGATAAAATTTTATTAAATACATTGGATGCTCTAGTATTTTCTTAAATTTTCTAGACAATATTTGGGCAATAAAAATATTTTGAGATGATTCCTTATATGCCACGGAAAATCGGCACAACTCTTTACACCTTTTCTCTCTTCAGCTGGTCCAGATCGCTCGCGTCCATGCGCTGCCGCTGATAGGCGGGACCCCTTCTGAGGGCCATCTATGTCCTCTAGCCCAAGCCCCGAATGCACTCAAAAACCCTAGCTAACACCTAATCCCACTCAAAATGCATAACTTTTTTATCATAGGAATGATTGAAAACATAGTAATTAACTATGTGAAAGTATTTTTGATAATAAACCTACCAATATCATTTTTACATATTGAACTCTTAATATATGTGCACATATATCAGTGAGTTGAAATTTTTAGGATTGATTGCATGGTTTCTAAAGTGACATGTTTTTGTGAACGGAGGGAGTAATAAAACATTACCACTCCAAAATTCTCTAGTGACTTCTCAAATAAATGAAAATACAACCATATCTGAGGAGAGGAGAATTGTTCCCTGTGAGATATCTCTAAATTAGAACGTCGTTGGACGAGCAAATTAAACCAATACTAATATATTTCAAATATTTTGTCACGCTGATAGAATTTTGAGCATACGACTGCATCTATTAGGATTTAAATCTTGCTGCTTACAATTACACGGTTGTGATGCACTTTTAGGGATCCTTTGTATTGAAGGATTTTTTAGAGAAATTGTATTGATTTCTTACGTAAAAAAATCTTATAAAATCTATGTGTTCCAAAAGAAGATTTTAGTGTTTTTATATTTTGAGGCTTACGTTTTTGTTTCGGTACATGTTGAAGCACACTCAAGCAAGGGTTTATGCATATGGTGCATGTGTGTGTATGCCGCTTTCGTGTAATTGGAAAAAAATGAGAAAAAATAAATTTGGCAAAGATTTATCATTGTTAACAATAAAGGGTTGATAATGGAAGGGGGCAACATGAGAATATTGTACCCATTTTCTTCTTTGCAAGTTAAAATATAAAATTAATCTCTCACCATCCCTTATCTCCTCAGTTTGTCGACACGTGTGCAGTGTGCCGACTTGAACTGCTCCAAAGCCTCCAAGATCATCCATGCAATCCACGTATGGGCTTCTTCAAACGGTGGCGGCGCCGTTTGCTGCCGGTGCTCGACGACAAGGCTTCCATTCACCCACAAATTGATCCGACGAGAGGATATAGAGATAGGGCATGCATATGTTCCGATACACATGCGGACATGTCAGCTAGCACGTACACTCTCTAAATACATGTTACTATCAATCAGTCGCTGCCATATGTACGTGCAGTGCTCATCCGTTTAATTAAGTTAGCTAGCTAGCTATGGCTCCAGGACGGTTGCCGGCCGATCGACCGGCAGGCTCACGCGCGTGCGACGACGGCGATGGCCGCCGTGGCGCCATCTATATAACTGACGACGGCGACGGACGCACAGCCTCGTCGTAATCGACGATCTCACTGCACCGCACCCCTACGTATAATGTATGGTATTATTATACCATCATTATGGCAGTCGTTGATTAAATAGTTTAAGAGTTCAAACGGACAAAATTAATAAAAAATCAATGAAAAGCTTTAAAATATTTTTATATAGAAATTTAGTAAAAAATTATAGTTGACTGATCCCACATTTATCTCTCCCCTTCAACACCGTACGGCGTACGATGACATGATGAGCTGCCATCACAAATGTGTAGGATTGGAAAGCAAGGTGATAAACTAGAAATTCTAATTAAGCTGACGCAAACATATTTTCCATCTGAAACACACTACGTGATTGTGTTGATTAGAATCGCACGTGACGTCTAAGACTATTGATATATACGGCTCATGTGTACTACTTTATGAAAATGGATCATATATTATCCGATTTGAATCTGAGGATACGTGTATAGATTTATGAAAAATTTGGTGGATGTGGATTTGACTAATACGATATGGGTTTGATTTAAGATGTGATATCACTAAAATCTGGTAGGTAGGTGAGAAAAATCCGAATATTTTAGGCCAAAGCACGCAGCAACATTTCATATCAAGTCAGCCGGGCCCAATAGCAGATCGACACACACGCAGCCTTATTCATCGTTCCATCTACATTTTTTTCAGGTTTGCACATGTATAATTGTGTGCCTGTCGATCTGGTTTGCGTCCATTCTTCTGTAATTGACTTCCAAAAAGAACCCACAAGCAAAAATTTCCACGCTACTCATTTCACCTATCACAATTTACATAGTTGCAAGGTAAAAAAGTTATGTTTAATTTAAACCTCACTAATTAGCGGCTATGTTATCAAAATCATTGGTTACTTCCTTCCTGACTTAATGATGTTCTATCCTGCAGTACAAAATTAATCACATGTTCATTAATTAATTTGCATAGCAGTAGACCTTGGTTACTTTTAACATGCGTGTTATGGATGTGAAACACTTGCATCATGTTCTATTATTATTGTGTATGTCAATATGCCATCTATTCGACATGGTAATTATTTTATTGTGAAACACTTGCATCATGTTCTATTTAATTTTGTTTCCCCTTTTCCGGTATACGTGTATGTATAGCAAAAGCAATTATTAAGGAGTTGCCACTCTACTGGACTAGTTAGTTTTCACCGAATCTACTACTAACTACTTGCAGCATATCATATATAAACTCGGCTAACCCATATGTATTTATGTTATAATCTGATAATTTTAATTTGTTTCTGTTCTGAATCCACATTAAATCTGACTTCCGAAATAATTCACCCCACATCCGCATCCATATGACATCTGCATCCATTTAAAAGAAATGTTGCATCCATTTCAAATCCATTTAAAAGAAATGTTATAAAATATGGTATGATCACTGTCAATCTGTTCGAATCCATTTTGTTTTTACCCATATTATTAGCAATCATCCCAAAGGCTGTGGGTTTTGACCGAGATTCGTGCCAATTAGCTGACTCATTTGAACAATTTGCAAGAGAGGTGACTAAATGCATCTACCTCACAAGTTATGTTATCATCGGTGCATTTTACTCGGTCAACAAAACAAGAGATACACAGGAACCGTATAAACTGCCAACTGACACGCACACAATTGACTCATAATTAATAACGTACATGTGCGCGCCCTTAATTGTTCGTTTAGCTCAAGATTCCTTGTTAATCAAAGCATCGATCGATACTAGCTAAGATAGCTAGGAGTTCAATCATGTGAGTATCTTTCTTTGTATGCATTAATTATTAGCTAAACTATGCTAAGCTAGCCAAGCGTGCAGCTGGCCGGTTACAGAGTCTGTGTGTAATATCCTATTCTTTTCAGGGTCAAGTTGCACGATCTTGCGTTACGATGCATATGAGCATATCACTTATTTTCTCTATCTCATAATATAGCAATCTAAAATTAGATATAATATTTTATAATATAATATAATAATCTAGTCCAGATTCATTATACTATAAAATATTAAATTTATTACTACATTACTATATTTTAAGACGAATGAAGTATAATCTAGTGTGGTCTCTCGTGTGTAGGTTAAGTGTCTTAAAACACACGTTAGAACCGATCTAGTGACTTCATATGGAGGACTAAAATTTATGATTTTTTTTGACCGTTTTGATTGAGACTTTTTTTATTAAAAAGCTACCACTTATGAATCTTTCTATTGCTGGACGCCTGCTGTGCCACTGGTAAAGTATAGATAGCTAGGAACGTACAAAAAATCTTGTGGCAGTTGTCATTTTATTCTTCGGTTAATTAACGACAAATCAGCTGTGTCCATACATCGATCGTTCGATCGATCTCGACGCACGCATTATCATAACTAACCCAACTGTTAATTATTCCTTCGTGTTATCGTGTAGTCATCGACCGTGTGTGTGCATGCACGCATAAGAAAAGAGAATTAATATGGATGGATGATTTCATCACATGACAGAATAATTAAGCGTGTGCATGGACTAGATGTGCCTAGCTCTCGTGTCATGCTTACAGCCATGTCTCATGATCTGAAAAAAGGATGGGAATTAAGAAATTGATTGGACAATATGTCTGTACTTGCTCCACTGATTGAGCAGATATGTTCCAATGCTTCATACCTTGGATAATGTAAATTTTTTCACTTCACCTGAGAAATAAGGATAGCTTCAATGTACAGTTCAAGTAATCCAAATCAAAGTATAGATGGTAGAATAATTTCCCATTTTTCATACTGCAATTTGGTAGGAATAACACGAAAGAATATGCTAGGGAAATATAAGTTTTTTAAAACTGAGTGTAGTAAATTTACTACACTTAGTTTTATGTACTAAAAGTTAGATTTGATGCATATGTATGGTCTGTATTCTCTGACAATGCAGTATATCTACAATACATTTTTTGGGATAATATATATAACAGTCCTATATATTTTACGCATGTGTTTAATTCCCCTTGCCATTTAATATTTTTTATTTGTATTTACCAGCTAGTAATCAAATACATAAAAAGGAAACCCAATCTATACTTCTGTTGATTTGCTTTGCCTTTTGTAATGAAACCCAATCTATACTTGTCATGACTTTTGATAAGAAGCTCTAAATTACATGACTTTGATGTGTTGAAAAGTATATTTCAAATATGTAAGTCATGCACATAGATATACTCAGAGTTGATGTAGATTTCACCGTGAACTTCATGAACAAAACCGCACCAATATTTTAAAGAGTCTATTAGATGTTACATCTCCTGACAACCCGAACATTCCTATTTCTTCATATTTATCTTCTCACCAGAACGAGCGATCACAACTCTAAACTCTTTATCTCTTAGTTAGACTCACAAATGGAGTGTCTACATATTACCGCTAACTTAACGGTGTTCTTATCTGAAATACCTGATTTTACTATGTAAGAGTCTGTTTAACAGCTAACAATCTTAGTCCATTCCATATAGATGTTAGTCATTCCATTGGGTCAGAATCTTAAACTAAAATCTAACTCATTCATATGAAATATATGAAGTAGATTAGCACATAGGTAGGATGTGGATCCACACCACGGCTGAACGACTACCGGTCTCACCATTGGGCTAAGAAAAAAAATAGAAGCAACGAAATTCAGAACGTGGAAGTATCGGTCCACAAGCTTAGAAGCCCAGCCCAATAAACAACCGTTCCCTATCCAACCCACCTCTCTCTCTCTCTCTCTCTGC
>KE373187.1:49652-61485 GCA_000418225.1 Zizania latifolia
GACAACACTAAGCTCTAGCACCATGGCAGGGGCGGCCCTAACGTGGGGCACAGGGGTTCAGCTGAACCCCCAGATTATTTTGGAGACAAACTGCTAATAGCACTACACCACGCACGAAACAAAGAAAGAAAATCGGGACGAAACTGTATGGGTTAATTCGAGGGAAATAAATCAGTCTAACTCCCAACCGATCTCCAGTCAAGTGTAACCATGCCAGCCCGTGAAGCGGCGGTTCAGTTTTTTCGGTTGAAACTGACCTCAGGCAGAGCCCTGGGAGATCCCGCCGGCGCGCTGTCGACCTCCCGGGCTGCTTCGCTGAAGGTCGGCCTCCGGCAAATCAGGGCAATAACCTCTTGAACAACATTGGCAGTCGGGGAAGAAGGCAAAAAGCGGCGGCGGCGGATTTTCGAGGTGAACGCGGGCGGACGACGTCGTGGAGGCGGCGCGGTCAGATCGCGGTGGGGTGGCGGCGATGGCGATGGCGGTCGATGAGGCCGGAGAGGTGGACAACGGCGACGTGGGGGAACGGGGTTAGGGATTTGGTATGATTTACGTATGCTTGCTTTGGGGCATTATACGGTACCTGGCTAGAAGCCGCTATTATCTCGTGGGCTGAAATGGTGTTTGCCGCAGCCAACTGTAGCTGAGCCTATCGGCAGCACATGATTCATGTGTTGGAATGCCTTATTTGAATGAGATTCAAATAAAAATTTAAGTAGTTTGAATAGTGATTGAATAGATGGTTATAGAGCTCTATAATAGAGGAGCGGAAGATATAGCAGACGATCCTAGCTATATCCTTCTCGAGCTAAATTCTAGTCACTTACTAGTGCTAGTATATCAGTGATAAGCATTTCACCTTTGAACAAGTGGATATTAATATAGTTATTACGACATACGTTGATGATTGATATAGGAACATAAAGATAAGATTGGCAAAGATGAGACAATGGACTCATAGGTAATCAACTACTTTTACTATATCAAAACGCTCAAGGTTAGACCGGCTTATCTAACCAATCTTCCACTACATTACACACTTCTAGTAGCAACAATCATAATCCCTTACTCGTGTGATTTTTTATCACACATGGTAGAATTTTTTTATATCATCGTAGACAAGTCTTACTTCCCAGTGATATGAATAAGAGAATATAGGATCCCAGGATATAGTTTAACTAATGGACGGAATAAGTCATGTAGCTTATTGAAGGCCTAGCTACAAGTGCCTCTTTTTTTACAATGGTGCAAAGATCCCTCTCGGCCACAACTAGGTCAGAAATTGTAGACAATAAAATTAGACCAGAGTGACATTTCAATCAACCAAGCAGAACAAGGCCATGTGGAGCTTCCTAACCATTTAGTTAGTCAACGGAGTGATCTCCATAGACCTCATACACCAGCATGAGGAGAGCTAAATAGGAGCACCCCTGACTATGAAGTTAGTGGGAGGACGGCTCTATGTGAGCCCTATGAGTCATCATAAGAAGAACTCACGCTAGGCATTCCGAACGTTTGACTAAATAGGAGAGTGTCCTTCATGGCCCCACGGGTTCTGTCGAGTGCAACGGGTGAAGCACTCAATCAGACTATGTTTAATATGCATGTCTAGTTACAAGCCATTCACATTAAGTATAGATGATCTTCCAAATCTGACTCCATCATCGTATCACCTCTCGTTCCCTCAAATGATCAAGGGGATATTCTATCCAATTGACCGACGCGTTGACTACAACAAGACGTCTCGGGACTGTTGGAATATATGGGCTAGGCCCATGAGATATTCAGAAATTCTAAATAAATTTTAAAGGCTCGGACTGTTGGAATATATGGGCTAGGCCTCTTCCGCCACCGCCCTAGCTCCGCCAATCGCCGTAGCGCCGTGCGCCGCTTTTCGTCGCTCGCTGCCGCTGCACTAGCCGCCGCTTGCTGTTGCTCTGATGGCCACCAATCATCGCCGTCGCCACCGTCGTGACCACCGTCGCCCGCCGATCCCCGGCCGCCCCTCCGTCATCACCGCCAACCCTCGGAAGGCCGTCGTCGCCGTCGACTCGAGGCTCACCGCCGGACATCTCCCATCGCCGTCGCTCACCATCGTCCGCTCCGGTGAGTCCCCCATCGCTCGCTGATCATGTTCCTGCCCTCGCCGTCGGCCGGTGCACCGCCAACGTCTCGAGACGCCGTCGCCCCGGCGTGGCGCCGACGTGGCACCTGTGTGGCTGCCGCGTCAGTGCCACCTCGGCCGCTGTCGCCACGTGGCCCCCGCCCGCACGCGTGCGCAATTCCCCCTGCTGACGCATTAATTCAGGATTTCCTTTAGAAAAATAATTCTGTATTGCGTCATGAATCCTTTTTATTTTCTAAATTAATAGGACCCTGTTTAAACTTCAAAAATTCATATCTAATTCATCCGCGAACTCTAAATTTAACCATCAAATTGCAGAATTTTTCTAAAATTGAGTTCTACCCATTAAAAATATGTTCACACACAGAATGTATGCGCATGTGTACTGTTTTAATTTATTATTGTTTGTCGGTACTGTTGTTTAGTCTCCGAAGCGCTAGAAGAGCCAGTTTGCGTCGAGGAGTCACCTATTTTCATCCCTGTTGAGCAAGGCAAGTTATTCAAGTTCCCTATTTGATCATATTGAACCCATGTTTCAAAGCTATTATTCTTTTAAAAGTGCATCTTATTTTCGAATGTCACTGGGATTGGGATATAACCCTACTTGTATTGCCCCCTATTGATTATTTACCTGTTCCTTGTCTACCTAGGGATTATTTAACCTGGCTAGTATGAATCTTTATTATGATCTATCTGGATGTCTAGGATTGCTTAGCCCTGTTTAAAAACTAGTATCATATTTCAGCATGCTGTTTAACACTACTTACATGTTAATGTTGGCTTATGATTACTAGTGGAATATTGAACTGGTTCATGACTTAATTGCCACTAAAATTTGACTAACATAGGTTATGAGTACAAGGTCCGTGGTTCTGCTAGTCGTACTCATAACACTTTAAGGACTGGTTCATGGGTCACTTTTGCACTGTAAACTCGCACTCACCACAAGCCAGCATGGGTAATTGTATGACTAGAAGCCTAGAGATCCTATGTGAAGCATCGAGATGGCCGATAGTTCTGTACTAGGTAAGTCGTTGCTATTCGGATGGGGGTGCTAGGGGGATATCGGGTGTGACGGGATCCAAGAGTGTGAAGCTTGGAGGATCTAGGTAAATGGTCATATCCCAGCTCTTTTCCAAGGTACTGTGGTGGTATTGAGTCCCATGGTGACATGTTGTAGGGCTATATCTTATGGATAAAGTTATGCACCTTTGATCAGAGTAAAACTATTCGAATAGCTCTGTTCACGGTTACGGGCAGCAATGCAGGGTCACTCGTGATTAGTCCCATGATTACTTAATTAATCTGATTTACTTTCTGTTCAACCTGGATAGCTCTGGTTAGAGTGGATTAGTTGGTTCTTTTGGACTTGATGACTCTGGGTAAGAGTTATTCAGTGATTAGATTAATATTGTTTTAAGGTTCTAACTTAATTAGAATCACTTTTTTAATTCTATCTCTCTTTAATGCTTTTTTTATGCAAATAAACCCTATTATGCCGTCCTTTGTATCCTCTGTGTATTATAACTATTTCGCTTGGATGGCTTGCTGAGTATTCAAAATATTCACCCTTGCATTCTCCCACCACCAGAAGAGGAGTTCGTCAGCGAAGATGAAGGTGGTGCCTTTTGAGCTAGGCCCAGTCAAGTCTGCCTGTGAAGTGGAGTCGACGTTACGTCAATAAAGTTATTTAGGAGTTATTAATGTCTGTCATTATTATTTGAGGTTTCAATGTCACCTTTGTAATAAATACTTTATTTACTTCGTCGTGAATAATAATACTTTCGATGTCTAATAAATTGTCTATTGTATGCCTCGGCTAATTTCTGGACGAGGGACTTTTCACACAATAAATCCTAAGAAAATGGTTGGAATTTTTGGGCATGACAAGTTGGTATCAGAGCAACCTTGACCGTAGAAATGGCCAAATGGTTTAACCTTAGGAGCTAAAAACTATTTTATAGTTATACTACCTCTTTCTTCTTCTCTTCTTGCTTCAAAAGGGTACTTCTTTTTCTAGAAAAGTGGTGTTGATTTTATTTTAATTTGTTCTTTTTAGATATCTACCGAAGGATCCTAGCCCCAAAGGTGCTTTAGAATGAAAGGTTTTGCCAAGGAGTTAAGGCATATAGCATTTTTCTATGGATATTAGGAGGTTTCCATCTATGCCCAAGTCAGGTCAGTTTTCCCCGGATTGGTACAAGTGGTTGTTTCTATCATGAGCGAAAGAGAGACTATCCCCTCAATGATAGTAGAAGCCAAATGAAGGAATTTTGGTCATGCATGTCAGGAAGCTACTTATGCTGCTATTAGAGAGCTTTGAGATCGCTTTGCAGCTAAGTTGTCAACATTGGAGTACATATATCACCCTAGGAAGACTCATCGTGATGATTATGCAGAGTACCCACCCACTAGTGAAGAAGATAGTGCCACTATAGTTAGGATGGTAAATATGCTAAAGGCGATGGACGACTGTCATAAGGATGCACTCATTGGAGCACATGAGTAAGAGAATCAGAACCGTCAGACCATCTATCAGCTGTAGAATCAAGTGGATGCATTGAAGAAGGAGGTTGCTGATTTGAAGGGAGAGTCACCACTAGGAGGTCCCAGGATCCGTCGTACTGCTAGGAAGCGAGTTCAGATGCCGCCCGGAGTACAAGTGATCAGGAGAATACATGAAGAGGAGATCATCATCATTGAGAGTGATGAGGGTGAAGACGATGACAAAGATAGAGTCATGGAAGAGAGTGATCCAGAAGAACCAGAGTTTTTTTTTATCCAGCCTCAGAGAAGCCTAGTCCTTAGTGTCCCTATGCACCTTTAGTACATTGTGTTAGGCGTTTGTTTTGCTTAGACTAAATACTTGTTAGCTTTGCTTGTCTATAGTGTATGGTTTGTATCGGCCTTCTGTGATACATCTGCACTTTAGAGTTTCTTTTGGAGTCTAATAAAAATAATAATGAATTTCAAATCAGTACAAGATGTTTTCCTCTTGTCTCTTTTCTCTTTCTAAATTCCGCCTATCCCCTCTTCTGTTTGTTCTCTTCAGCAAGATGGTGCAGACCCACCGCGTCAATTCTCAGGACGGAATAGATGAAGCTATTGGAGCCAACAATGGATAGTCTCAGCAGCAGCATCAGCCCCATTTTTCGCCACCCATGCCAGAGACCCCACCTTGGCACAAGTGCTTGCCAATCAAAATCAACTCATAGCCATATTGATGACCTAGATAAATGCTCAGCAGCGTGCCCCGCCTGTTCAACCCTCACCTGCACCTGTTTCAGTTCAGAACAAGTTGTTAGAGTTTCTCTGTGTGAGGCCACCTTTTTTCTCTATCACTACCAACCCGTTGGAAGCTAGTGACTGGCTATTCACTATTGAGAAGAAGATAGAAGTCCTATAATGCACTGATCAGAAGAAGGTTTCTTTTGCATCCCACCAACTTCAAGGTCCAGCAGGAGAGTGGTGGAGTCACTTTAAGGAAAACAGAGCTGATGGAGTTGAGATTACTTGGGCAGATTTTTTAGCTGGTTTCAGGAAGGCCCATATTCCTGATGGACTTGTGGATCTGAAGAAATAGGAATTTCGTGCTATCAAGTAAGGGAATTGTTCTGTCACTGAATATCTTCATGAGTTTAATCACTTGACTTGGTACACCCCTGAAGATGTCAAGTCAGATGCTGAGCGTCAGAAGAAGTTTCTTAGTAGTCTGAATGATGAACCGACCGTTCATCTAATTTCTAGAGATTATGTCGATTTTCAGAAGTTGGTTGATAATTCGATTCGTCAAGAGGATCAGCATAACAGGATGGAGTCAAAGAAGCGCATAATGGTGCAAAATCAGCAGTCCAATAATCAGAAGCCTCGTTGTATGATGGTGCCACAGCAACAGCAGTCAGGAGGACCCAATGCTCAGGCCAATTGCCCTCGTTAGTTTTATGCTTCTAGTGGGAGTGAAAACACTAGTGGTGCACCTCAAGCGTACCGTCCCAATGCGCCCCACCCTGCTCAAGTCACTGGTGCTAATCAAGTTCCCTTGAAGGACAAGAATAGAAAGCCGCTGGTGTGCTTCAATTGCTACAAACCTGGTCACTATGTTGATAGGTGCTCGAAGCCTAAGCATCCGAACAGAGCTGCAGCAGCCCCAAACCAAGCCACTACCGAACAAGTCAAGGCAAGAGTGAATCATGTCATAGCTGAAGAAGCTCAAGCTATCCCTGATGTAGTATTGGGTACGTTCCCTGTTAACTCAATACTTGCAACAGTACTTTTTGATTTCGGTGCAACTCATTCTTTCATATCAAAAAGTTTTGTGAAAAAAATATGGATTGGCTGTTGAACCCCTACCCCATTCATTAGTTATCTGTACCCCTGGTCACCAGATGCCTACTTCTCTCTTTAGTCCTCTGGTAACCATTGAGATTCTTGGTGTCCCTTTTCTAGCCAACCTAATCTTGATAGAATCTAAAGATCTAGATGTCATTTTAGGGATAGATTGGTTAGTGAAACATGAGGGTAAGATTAAGTGTGCAACTAGAGAGGTCACCGTAACCAATCACCTTGGCCAAACCATCACCTTTCATAACCCGAACCTGTCTGGTTTGAAGATCATGTTGAATGAGGTTAAGATTGAAGAGATACCTGTGGTGCAAGAGTATCCTGATGTTTTTCCGGAAGAGTTGTCGGGTATGCCACCCAAAAGAGACATTGAGTTCAGAATTGATCTAGTTCCTGGTACAGCCCCAATTCATAAGAAACTGTATCAGATGGCCCCGAATGAGTTAGCTAAAGTCAAGAAACAAGTGGAAGAGTTGCTGGAGAAAGGATACATTCGTCCAAGCACTTCACCTTGGGAAGCCCTAGTTGTATTCGTGGAGAAGAAGGACAAGTCTAAGAGAATGTGTGTGGATTACAGAGCTTTGAAATAGGTCACAATCAAGAATAAGTACCCTCTTCCTCGTATTGATGATTTGTTTGATCAGTTACAAGGAGCCTCAATGTTATTCAAGATAGATATTCGGTCAGGATACCATCAGTTGAGAATTCGAGAGGAAGATATCCCTAAGACTGCTTTTACAACCCGTTATGGATTGTTTAAGTATCTGGTGATGTTATTTGGATTGACCAATGCCCCTGTCTTCTTCATGAATTTGATGAATAGTGTGTTTATCGAGTACCTAGATAAGTTTATAGTGGTGTTCATTGATGACATTCTTATCTATTCTAAGACAAAGAAAGATCATGTGGCGCATTTGCACTTAGCCCTACAAAAGCTAAGGGAGCACCAGTTGTATGCCAAGTTAGCTAAGTGTGAGTTTTGGTTGAAGGAAGTAAAGTTTTTGGGTCATATTATTTCTGCTATGGGAGTTGCCGTTGATCCCGGTATAGTCGAAACTATTATTGATTGGTTACAGCCTTAGAACACTATAGAGATCAAGAGTTTCCTAGGACTTGCGAGTTATTACCGTCGGTTCATTGAGAATTTCTCCAAGACAGCCAAGCCTACGACCAAGTTGTTACATAAGGATAAGAAATTTGTTTGGACACCTGAGTGTGAGAAAAGTTTTATAGAGTTGAAAAAGAGATTGGTATCAGCCCTAGTGCTAATTCTGCCAAATCCTAAAGGAGATTTCCAAGTATATTATGATGCATCTCGTCAAGGTTTAGAATGTGTGTTGATGCAAGAAGGAAAAGTAGTTGCCTCTGCTTCTCAGCAATTAAGACCTCATGAGTTGAATTATCCGACCCATGATTTAGGGATGGCTTTAGTGGTTCATGCTCTAAAGATTTGGCGTCATTATCTCATTGATAATCATACGAAAGTCTTTACAGACCATAAAAGTTTGAAGTATATCTTCACTCAACCGGATTTGAACCTTCGTCAAAGAAGATGGCTCAAGTTAGTTAAGGATTATGATGTCAGTATTCAGTATCACCTTGGTAAAGCCAATGTGGTAGCAGATGCTCTTAGTCGCAAGACCTATGATAATGCTATTTTAGTTGAGGAAATATCTTTGGAATTGCTGCAAGAGTTTGGAAAGTTGAGTTTAAGTGTTGTTCTAAGTGGTTTTCTAGCAGCCTTGGAAGCCCAACCTTCACTGTTGGATCAGATTCGTAAAGCTCAAGTGGATGATCCTTATGTTTTGAAGACCAAGGAGAGCATGAAGGAAGGAAAAGCTTGCGAGTTCGTTGAGGACGAGCAAGGTACCCTATGGCATGGAAATCGTATTTGTGTACCTGATAAAGAGCTGAAGGATCTCATACTTCATGAAGCCCATGAGACCCAGTACTCTATTCATCCCGGGAGTATAAAGATGTATCAAGACCTTAGAGAAAAGTTTTGGTAGCCTAGTATGCGTCGTGAGATAGTAGAATATGTAGCTCTATGTGATGTATGCCAGAGAGTAAAAGCAAAACATCAGAGACCCACGGGTTTACTTCAATCTTTGTGAGTGCCTGAATGGAAATGGGTAGAAATCGGAATGGATTTTATAACTGGATTGCCAAGAACAACCTCAGGGTATGATTCTATTTGGGTTATTGTTGATCGTTTAACGAAAGTGGCTCATTTTATACCGGTCAAGACAACATATCGTGGTAGTCAATTGGCGGAACTCTACATGGCTAGGATCGTTTGCTTGCATGAAGTTCCTAAAAGAATAGTGTCAGATAGAGAAAGTCAGTTTACTTCTATGTTTTGGTAGAAGTTGTAAGAAGAATTGGGTACCCATCTAAATTTCAGTACGACCTATCATCTCCAGACTGATGGCCAGACAGAAAGAGTGAATCAAATTCTAGAAGATATGTTGAGAGCCTATGCTCTAGATTTTAGAGGATCGTGGGATAAGAACTTGCCTTACGCCGAGTTTTCTTATAATAATAGTTATCAAGCTAGTCTTCAGATGTCTCCGTTTGAAGCCTTATATGGGAGAAAGTGTAGAGCATCGTTGTGTTTGGGATCAAGTAGGTGAGAAGCAAGTCTTCGGCACCGATATTATGAAGGAAGCTGAAAGCAAAGTCAAGATTATTCAAGACAGTTTAAAGATTGCTCAGTCTAGGCAGAAGAGTTATGTCGACAACCGTCGCCGAGACATCAGTTTTGAGGAAGGAGATTTTGTATACCTTAGAGTTACCCCTTTCTGTGGAGTTCATCGTTTCCAGACCAAGGAAAAGTTAGCACCACGTTTTGTGGGACCATACCGGATAACAAGTCGAAGGGGTGAAGTCACCTATGAGTTAGAGTTACCACCATCCATGGTAAATATTCATAATGTATTCCATGTGTCCCAGTAAGTGTCTGCGTGTCCCCTCTGAAGTGGCAGATGTTGAGCAGATCAAAATTCAAGAAGATTTGACATACGTGGAGAAGCCTATTCATATTCTAGAAGTCAATGAGAGAAGGACCCAGGATAAAATTATAAAGTTTTGCAAGGTTCAGTAGAGCAATCATTCAGAAGAAGAAACTACTTGGGAGCGTGAAGATGAATTGAAAGCCAACCACCCGCATCTTTTTCTCGGTGCCTCCGAATCTCAAGGTCGAGATTCTGTTTAAGGGGGTAGGTTTGTCACAGTCTAAAATTTTCAAAACATAAAAGTATTAAAAGCTATGAATAAAATAAAAAGGAAAAGAATTTTCAGTAAAAAGAAATTTAAAATAGAATTTTCCTTAAAAGAAAAGAAAGGAATTTTGAGTATTAAAATTTGAGAAAGAAAATTTTGTAAATAAAATGTTGCTCAAAATTTTTACAAAAGTCTCTAAAAATGTAAAGAATTTTTCTGAGTCAAAAATATATTTTTTCCGAATTTTTAGAGCTCTTTTAAAAGAAAAAGAAATGAAAAATCAATTTTTTAAAATAAAAGTCTGAATCCCTCTTCTTGGGCTGGCCTTCGGCCGGCCTATTTTCTCCCGTGCGCCCGCTTCGGCCTGCCTCCGCCGTGCCTCGCCCTAGCTCGCCCGTCGGCCTAGCCACCTGCGCGCGCCCCGCCAGCTACTGACAGGCAGGCCCCGCATGTTAGGGTCGTCTCCCACCTCCCGCCGCGCCCGCGTCATGTCGTCGTCGCGTCCTTGCTGCCAAATCTGCCTTCGTCGTTGCTTTGGACCCAATCCGAGCATGCCTTGAGCATCCCCACACCGCCCCGAACGTTTCCCCCAACAAATAGAGCTCAGCCCATGCCTCGAACCACCCCCGCGCCGCGCGCCCGAACCCTAACTGCCGCCCCGCTATTGATGGCATCGTACGCCGCTCCCACACCTCAGCCGACTCTATAAATAGCTTCCCCATACGCTGTGCTCTCGGTTAGCCCCTTCTGCCGCCACCCTAGCTCAACCAATCATCGTAGCGCCGTGCACCGCTTTCCACCGCTCGCCGCCGCCACTCTAGCCGCCACTCGCCGTCGCTCCGGTGGCCACCGGTCATCGCTGTCACCACCATCATGACCACCGTCGCCACCGTCGTAACCGTCGTCACCCGCCTATCCCCGGTAGTGTAGGACCGAAACTAGCGACCAGGGGGGGGTGAATGGGCGCAAACAAAACTGCAGCGGAAAAATAGAAACTCCTGAAACTTGAGTATCGGACTTGCAAGTGACTCGATGAGATTCAGTCCACGGTTGGACAAATAAAAGTCACACCTGGCAAGTCAATACTAAAATTTCAAAAAAAAATCCTCAAAACGATAGCTCAGATAACACAGCCAGAAATCAATTCAAGTACTTGATCGAAATTGTATTCACGAGAGAAATAACAGGACATGTGATAGAACAATATGTGTAAGATATTCTCTCAGAAATATGATCTAGTATTCAAAGCACAACTTGTTCAGAACCAACATCCACTAGCATGTAAACATGTATTAGAGAATCACAAGAGCACACACAAAATGCTCGGAGATCGATCTGAACAATAATTGCCAATGGTCGGGTATTCAAAGAACACAAGTAAAGCAATTCATGATCTTCACAGGCAATTAATCAAGCATATGAAATGCAGTACTAAAATCTTACAAGAATACAAATAAAATGTTGATGGATTAAACTGAAAAACTCAGTGCATGTGGACAGATAATCAAGTGCAGCAAATAATTCTTTAACACATTCTATCAAGCAAGAGAGAAGCACGAATGTTATACCACAAATCTGAGCAGAACCTTTTCCTGTGTGTTGCTTCGCCCAATCAGCCGTGCCTGGATCCACGCGCGACAGGAGTGCTGCAGATCACTGTCTTGAATCGTGGTTCTGCAGGTGCCTTGCCGCACATGAGATTGCTTCCTGCGCTGCAGATGTTGCCTGGGAATCAATGCACCTCCTGTGCGCAGGACAACTTCTGCGCGCCCTTGAGCACTGCCATCTGCAGCGCCGATTGCCGTGCAGTTCTCCTGATTCGCTGCACAGATCCTGTGCAGGCGAGTCGCACAGTACTTGCGCCGCCTGTGCACTATCTTGTGCACAGCCTCGGCTGTGCTGCTCAAGGCCCGATCGATTCCTGACGCCGCGCCGATGAGAAAAAAAAACAAGGCACAGAAAGATCACCAGATCGCCGGCAAAGGGGAGAAAACAATGGCGGCTAGGGTTTTTGGGCAGATTTTTAGCTGGCTTCTTGAGGAAGAAAGGGTAGGTGGGAGGCTGCACCAAAAGACAAGATTTTTTCAATTAACTCAAAAACCTCAAGTCTCATACATGGGGGTGTTCCCCTTTTATAGCCCAAGG
>KE373187.1:62405-85201 GCA_000418225.1 Zizania latifolia
TGGCGCCGACGGGGCACCGGCGTAGCTGCAGCGTTAGCGCCACCTCGGCCGCTGCCGCCCACGTGGCTGTCGCGTGGCCGCTACGTGGCCCCTACCCACGCGCGTGCACAATTCCTCCTGCTGACGCATTAATTCAGGATTTCCTTTAGAAAAATAATTCTGTATTACGTCATAAATCATTTTTATTTTCTAAAATTAATAGAACCCTATTTAAACTTCAAAAATTCATATCTAATTCATCCGAACTCCAAATTTAACCATTCACATTGCAAAAATTTTCTAAATTTGAGCTCTACCTATTAAAAATATGTTCACACACAGAATATATGTGCATATGTACTGTTTTAATTTATTATTGTTTGTCTATACTGTTGTTTAGTCTCCGAAGCGCCAGAATAGCTAGTTTGCATCGAGGAGTCACCCATTTTCATCCCTATTCAGCAACTTAAGTTATTCAAGTTCCCCATTTGATCGTATTGAACCCATGTTTCAAAGCTATTATTCTTTTAAAAGTGCATCTTATTTTCGAATGTCACGGGGATTGGGATATAACCCTGCTTGTATTGCCCGCTGTTGATTATTTACCTGTTCCTTGTCTACCTAGGGATTATTTATCCTGACCAATATGAATCTTTATTGTGATTTATCTGGATGTCTAGGATTGCTTAGCCCTGCTTAGAAACTACTTACATGTTAATGTTGGCTTATGATTACTAATGGAATATTGAACTGGTTCACGACTTAATTGCTACTTTAAGGACTGGTTCATGGGCTACTTTTGTACTATAAACTCGCACTCACCACAAGCCAGCATGGGTAATGGTATGACCAAAGCCGAGAGATCCTGGGTGAAGCATCGAGATGGTCGATCGTTCTGTACTAGGTTAGTCATTGCTATTCGGATGGGGGTGCTAGGGGATGTCGGGTGTGACGTGATCCTAAGGTGTGAAGCTTGAAGGATCTAGGTGGATAGTCATATCACAAGTCTTTTCTAAGGTACTGCGGTGGTATTGAGATGCATGGTGACATGTTGTAGGGCTGTGTCTTGTGGATAAAGTTGTGCACCTCTGATCAGAGTAAAGCTATTTGAATAGCCATGCCCACGGTTACGGGCGGCAATGCAGGATCACTCGTGATTAGTCCCATGATTACTTAATTAATCTGATTTACTTTCTGTTCAACCTGGATAGCTCTGGTTAGAGTGGATTGGTTGGTTCTTTCAGGCTTGATGACTCTGGGTAAGAGTTATTCAGTGATTGGATTAATACTGTTTTAAGGTTCTAACTTAATTAGAATAACTTTTTAAATTCTATCTCTCTTTAATGCTCTTTTTATGCAAATAAACCCTATAATGTCGTCCTTTGTATTCCCTGTGCACTATAACTATTCCGCTTGGATGGCTTGCTGAGTATTCAAAATACTCACCGTTGCATTCCCCCACCACCAGAAGAGGAGTTCGCCAGCGAAGATGAAGGTGGCGCCTTTTGAGCTAGGCCCAGTCAAGTCTGCCTGTAGAGTAAAGTCACCGCTGCATCAATAAAGTTATTTAGGAGTTATTAATATCTGTCATTATTGTTTGAGGTTCCAATGTCACCTTTGTAATAAGTACTTTATTTACTTCATCGTGAATAATAATTCTTTCGATATCTAATAAATTATCTATTGTGTGCCTTGGCTAATTCCTGGACGAAGAACTTTCTGCACAATAAATCGCAAGTGAAGCTCCAGCTGGAACGACGATGCCCTATGAAGCGAACCTCCTCATGAGGTCTGAATATACACTTTGTGTTATGGACTGCGCTAGTGCTTCGACATCGATTCTTGTGGACCTTTTTGCTTCTTGTATATGTCGGCATTGTTTAGGAAACTATACTTCCAGCCCTGCGAGCTAGACATGTCTCGCATGCGACCAAGGTGGTCTGGGTTTTCTAGAGCACTTGTAAGTTCATCCTTCTCCCGCACCCCTAGTGAAGGATCCTTCTAACGACTACACAGTAAGATCTTTGACCTTCTAAGCTACTGTCATTGTTTAGCTCGAGCTGAACATTATTTCACCGCTTTCTGCTAGTTTCCCTTGGGCCCTTAGAAACACTTGCGATCTTTCGGGAAACTGTTGCCACGGATTTTCCTTTCCCTCACTTGCTAGTTTGGCATCTTCAGCCATCCACTTGTCTTTCTTCCCCACATAATAAGTTGTGCCAAGGTTTTGGGGTAGCTTATTCAATTCATAGATGTGTGTGACAACTAATTAATTTAATCTTACTCATAAAGAATATGCAAGAAAAAGCAACTGCAAGGTGTCATGCCATTATAATTTTAAGACAAGAAAATATGATTAAACTATATGATAGTGAGCATATAATGTAAGAACAATGCTTAAATATCCAAGCACATAGTCTAATTGTCACACACATCCTCATACTAGACTGTTTTTTCATTGAGCAAGTATGGTAGAACATACATAGGGGTACATAGCACATTAGGAATTTCATAGGGAAGAATATGAAAGAGAAAGAAACCCTAAATTTAAACTAGTACAAAAATATGAACTACCAATTTAAATACTGCATAGCATAGCACATAGCCTAAATATATAAAAAATTACCGAGTAACAAACCCTAAAGCACATAGTACATAGTACATAGTACATTAGGAGTTCCACGGCACATAGCCAAAATTTATTTAGTAACAAACCCTAAAGCAATTTTGAATGCACAAAAATATGAAAGAGAAAGAAGCCCTAATTTTGAACTAGTGCAAAAATGTGAACTACCAATTTAAATTCTACATAGCATAGCACAAACTCAAGAATATACAAAAACTGCCCTAGTAACAAACCCTAGAGAACATAGCACATAGTTCATAGTACATTAAGAGTTCCACAGCACATAGCACAGCACATCACAAGGAAGTAAGGTGGCTACTTACCTTCGGGTTGAGGCGATGACGAGGAGGAGGAGGTCATGCCGAGGAGGACTATGCGGCGACGATGAGGATGACATGGACGATGAGCGAGAGGATGACACAGACGATGAGCGAGAGGACACAGACGGTGAGCAAGAGGAGGTGGACAGTGAACAAGAGGAGGCCGTCGGTAGGGATGGCAATAGGGACCCAAAACCCAATACTCGGTGCGGAAAAACTCTGTTAGGGGCTAAAAATGGTAGAAATTTAGTACCCACGAGGATGAATTCAATTAAAAAATAGTCCTCGTTGGCTTACCGAGGTCAGGGGCATTCCACAGGCCCCCGTCCCTGATTCCCCGTGGGCCATATAGCCCCGCCACAGCATCCTGCAAGGCCCAGGCACACAGGCCAAATCCTCCTACCGTCAGCAGGTGTTAACACCAGAAATTGCACCGACGGGGCATTGAGGCTGTCTGCCGTCAGGTTCATAGGCTAGGCTGATGGGCCACCAAAAGTACTCAACGGACAAAGTTGAAGAGTTCAAAGGATGGGCTCGAATTTAGTTGGGCCTGGTTTATCTCCAATAATTATTAGATTAAAGTTAGTTTAGATTCTATATTTCGTTTATCTTGAGTCATGTAAGGTCATTTCTTTTCCCCGACTATAAATAGCTATAGCCGGGACCTTGTAAACTATGCCAGGATCAATCTATTCAATTTCTATTCGGCGCAATGCTAGCTTTTAGGAGTAGAGGTAATATAGTTTTTTCTCGATGATTTCCTGTCTCAGGTTGGGCTGCATCGGTTTAGTTTGATCTCGAGCAAGAAACAAGTCTCTGTTGACACCAGAATTTAGACTGACACACCATCGGCTAGGCAAGCCAGGCAATAGAGCCAATGGGCCACCGATGGAGGCTTAACAGGCGTAGGTGGGACAATTTCATAAACAACAAGATCAATCTTCCTCGTCGGCATCATGGCCGAGAAAGAGGTTGAGCAGACCAACAACGTTGTTATCCCGGTCACCTTAGAACTTTTGACTGAGGAACAGAGAGCAGAAGTGCAGCAGACTATCACAGATTTTCAGAAGCTGTGCTTGGAGTCTTTCAGCATAACTCGGCACGGGGCGATCCAGAAGAGCCAACTGCCGATCCCATCTCTCCAGGCCAAGTCCAGCAGTTAGAGCCCGCAAAGATCGCTTTAGGACACGGTCAATGAAGCGGTTAGCCACGCACTGATCAACCAATCTAGTGTGTTAGTAAATATTCTGCATAGGTTGATCAAGAAAATGATAGATGGGTCCATTGCCCAGGAATTACCTCAATGGCCAGTCTATTTTCAGTAGAGGTCATCGACACCTGTTATCTTGAGTACACCTCCATCGATGACAGCCATCCTATCGCCAGTGACATATGGGTTGGAGCGTGACACGGTAACAAGCTTGAAACCACTAGCCCCAATGCCAACTTGCACGTCACATCAAACATACCAACCTCTAGCGAGTGCACCTTCACCGGGGTATCATTATACAACTTATTATGGACCTCCATGACAGCAGGCAAATTTTGAAGAGACAATGCCCCAAAATAATTATGAACAACAAGAGAGGGCAGCAATGTCTGTGCCGCATTATTCGACACCAAAAGAAGATGATTTCACCGTCAAGATCGCAGAAATTATGAGAGATCAGTTTAGGCTCAAACCAAAAGAACAAAGTTATATGTATCGGCATCCGTACTCAGATTGGTTTGATAGGATGTCATTGCCAAACAGGTACAAGGTCCCGAATTTCTCAAAGTTCTCTGGTCAAGACAGTACGTCAACAGTCGAGCATATCAGCCATTTTCTCGTGCAATGTGGAGAGGCATCGACCGAAGAGGCTCTCAGGGTTAGACTCTTTCTATTATCCAAGAGATGAAACTGACGGACCTGATAGCCATAAAACAGCCCATGGACGAATTGGTACCAAAATACATTCAGCGTTTTCGTGATGTAAGAAGCCGATGCTATAGCCTTAGCCTAACCGACGCTCAACTGGTTGAATTGGCAATCCAAGGCCTTTTGTCGTCGATCAGAGAGAAGTTTTCATCTCAAGAATTTGATAGCCTGTCTCACTTGGCGCAAAGGGTGTCGGCACACAAAAGCCTATTCCAAGAAATACACAAAGAGAAGGCGCAAAAGCGAGTGGCTCAGATACAGTTTTACTCATCGGATTCAGAGCAGGAAGACTCTGATGGTGATGTCGCCTTGGCCGAATGGGCCAGGTTGAAGAAGACGGTAACCTATCCTTGGGTTAAAGCCGGCGAGAAGGAATAGAAGTACGATTTTAATATCAATAAGGCAGATAAAATCTTTGATTTATTACTGAAAGAAAAGCAGATCCAGCTCTAGCCGAATCATGTGATTCCATCGGCGGAAGAATTGAAGAAAAGGAAATATTGTAAGTAGCACATTACTGGCTCCCATAATACAAATGAATGCAAAGTTTTTCATCAATAAATTCAATCAGTCATCGAGCAGGGGAGAATAAAGATTGATGAAACAGCAAAGCCAATGAAGATTGGCGGAAATCCTTTCCCGATGAACATGGTGCACATCGGCTCGCCAAGCTTTCACGTTGAGAGAAGACAAACTTTGAGGCACCACGTTAAGGCTCATCGACGTCATAAAAGAGAGCAACATGCCACGCCATATGAACACGAAGAAAAGGCTGATCTATATTGGGAGTGTACTTTCTTTCATTTCTGCTACGAAAACAATATGAGGCTCTCATCAATCAAGGATTGTCCGGAATATGCTGAAAAGGTCAGTCAAGATGATGTTAGTTCTGATGGTCAACCCTCAAGGAAGAGAGTACATGTGAAAGACTGACTAGGGTCGCCCAAGCAGGAGACTATAGATGATCGACGCATTCGAACTGAAGACAGATGGCAAGGGGGTCGGAACCTCGTACAAAAACCCTGATGGTGTCCAAAGGGCTTGACACGAAGTTAGAAGAGGAGGCTCTAATGTCAGAGGCATCGGGAGCTGTTAGTGGGAGAATATGAGGAATATCGGTAGAGCAAACGATGGGTGAGAAAAGAATGACGCCCAAAGAAAAAAGCCGATACAGAGAACAAGCCAATAGAGGTAAACATGGTTTTCATATTGCCCGTAGAATACAGGGCGCCTCCATTAGACAATGAAGAAGAAGAGGAGTCAACAGCACAATTATTGCTACAGCCACAAACAACGACCTTCGAGAAGCTAGAAGAAGATGAGCATTGGCACTTGAGGCTCTTGTGTAGGACCGAAACTAGCGACCAGAGGGGGGGTGAATGGGTGCAAAACAGAAAATCAACGGAAAATAAAATTCTGGACAGAAGGTCCAAATCGGAAGTTCCGATTTGGAGCCGGAAGTTTCGATGTACCGGAAATTCCGGTCGGAGCCGGAAGTTCCGATTGATACAGAACACCAGACAGAAAGCTCAAACCGAAAGTTCCGGACGGAGTCAGAAGTTCCGATGTACCGGAAGTTCCGGTCGAAGCCGGAAGTTCCGATTGATCCAGAACGCCATACAGAAGGTCCAAAACGGAAGTTCCGGTGGCAAACCGGAAGTTCTGATTTGCCTAGAACAGCACGAAAAACCTTCAAAAACTCTCAAAATCAAGTTGTCCAAAAGAGGAAGATGATGACCGAAGTGTAGATGAGTGCAGGCAAAGATTCAGTAGAAGAAATAGCCAATACCTCATTATCGGCCCCTGGGAATTCAGGATCGAAGCAAGAGCGGATAACTAATGGGCGGAGAGTGAAAATTTGTAATCTCCATTCACTCTAGAACTGCTCGAACGAAGCGTATACATTGGTACAAGGGAAAAATCCCTGAGTTTGCAGAAGTTAGGACTGCCAAAGTGAGTCCTAGCGTATCGGTGCTCGATCGAGCCAATACGACATCTAGCCCTGATCTTATCGACAAAGAAGAGGTCCATCGGCAGCTGACCAAGGCCGAACTGATGAGAATACACCGACGGGTGATAAAACTTGTAAGATGGCTCGGCAGGTCCTTGAGCGAGGCCGATGGGGAGAAGACTGGGCTAAATAGAAGCAAAGAAATTGGCAGTAGAGGTTGTATCTGTTCCAATCTCCGTCGGTTGCAGAAAACTTGGATCTTCGAAATCGTTGGTGTTGGAGTAAAGGAACTAGACTTGAACAGATTTAGCAATACCAAGGTAAAACAATCTAAAAAATTCACCGACTCCACCAGCCGACAAATGGGAACCCTTAAACATAATCACCGCTTCCCTAAAAGAAGTACATCGGCGGGTACGAGGCTGCTCGTCCTCACGATAGTCCCTAGGGAATCGTAGGCTAAGCAGATGTGGCCGGATGACAGCTTGGTAGGTATACACGTTCAACCACATCTATACAAACCACCAAGGTCCCTGAACCCAGTCGATTGGCCTACCACACTAAAGCCCTTCCACCACCCGATGCAGTATATGGAAGGCGGAGCCTAGAAGAACACGGCCGATTGGCAGACGGGCGTGATCAGCCAAGCACTCTACCAGGTACAGATAGTCATAAGAAGGGCCACAAGGGGAGTCGTAGAAGAAGAAATGCGCTAACCACATGTTGAGAAAGGCAGCATGCTCCCGCAGGCCAATAGTGCCTATCTTCTTGTTATGATGCTCGATGTATCACCTCCAGCTACCGAGTCCACTTGCTTGAAGACGATGAGAGGTCTTAATCCGATAATCCACATCATAGTTGGACTCAATAATCTCCAAACCAGTGAGCATTGCCACATCAAGGAGTGCTGGCCCCATTATCCCATGACCAAAGATGAAGGCATTCAGAGCGTCTGACCAGAAGAAGTAGGCTGACACCAGTAAAGGGTAATCCACTTGAGGATCGGCTAGCGATAAGCCGATGTAGTGACCAATCTTTAGCTCGTCCTAGAATAAACGATGAACGGCCGATACCCGTAGAAACCAATCCCTCCACTCGGGTATCATGCTAGCCTAGGCGTCAAAGCTATGTTCCTAGTCAGTTAAATCTCACAAAGCTACGTGGAATGGGATGCGATCAGTTTCATAGTTGATGTGCTCGGAGGGATCAGCTTCGCCATAAGGCCCTAACCAATAGGTGGCAGAATTCGCATCCAATGGGATCAATAGCTGATTCCTAGCGGTCTACAAAAACAAACAAAGAAAAAAATGATCTACGGTGCTTAGGCAGAAATTACGAAGAACAAAGAAGGCAAGTACCTTAGGAATCTCAGCGTTTAGAGTAGCTACAGGAGTGCGCAATGAGGAAGCCATTGATGACAGCGGTGAGCGGCGTCGGATGGTGAGGCAGTGACAGGACCATACAATGGTGACGGGACCAAGCCGAAGAAGACGCGAGATCAAAAGGGTCTATCGAAGGGGAGAGAGAATTTGGAAGCTTGCAATAGAAGGAAAAGAGCCTCAAGCTTTATAACTATAGGACGGCGCCAGTTAGATTCTCGATGTAAAGCCTAAGAGACGCAACGGTTGCGAGGTACCAAGCAGAATTCGAAATGTGCTCGCCGATGTCCCAAACTCGGGGGGCATACGGTGCGCCGTTACAGTGGTACTCTAACAAGCATGCGCTTATTTATGAGAGACGGTCAAGGTTTGTCAAACAACGACTGACTCGGGGGGCATCGCGCCTGTTCAAAGCCAATGAGCACGAAGGCTGACAAGGCCAATGAATTCAAAGTTCAACAGTTAGAGGTTTGGGGGTGAAATCTTCAAAGTTTTTCTAAAAACATAACAGCCTAAGCAGAAAGGCAGCTAGTCAGTAGCCCCGAAAGGCCGATCAGGGGATTCGTTCGGCCAATAATCTAAGTCCTTACGTAAGGGCTCATCGGTAGAGAAAAGAAAGAGGATTATTACTGACAAGGCAACTTCACCAGATGCAAAATCTTCAAAAGATATTTTATTATTTACAAAGGAATTACATAAACCGATGGCAAGCAAGGCAATTACAGTGAACCTAAAAAGAGTTTCAGGCTAAGGACAGCATCGGCTTGGGTCTTCTCAAAGGACATGATAGTATCAGTCGTGTCTTCATCATTGCCAATGACCAATCAAAGGGCTTGCTGCTTCTAGGAACGCTTCTCGGTTAAGTTGATCAAATCGGCTCTTTTGAAAGCAATCTTGATCGGTAGATCGTTCAAAAACTATTGCCGATTGGTCATGCAGGTGCGGAGCCGATTCAGTTGATCGGTCCGGATACGTATTTCTAGGAGGAGGCGATCTTCTTCCACTCTTAGCCGATCTAGGTATGTTTGGTCTTGGTTGGGCAGCTTGAGCAGAAATTAAAGGTGACGATTGGCTTCTCTCACTTTCGCATCGGCTGATTTGAACTTCTACTGATAGACCCTTTACATCACGTGAATGGCAAGGCCAGCGTACGTGGTGTGGTAGGCCGATTGGTGCTCATGGGAATAGGCCTATAGAAAGACATCGGCTAGGTCTTGCAGGAGTCGATCGACCACATTCTAAAGACGGGATCATGCCGCCTCGATGTCTTGAAAAAAGGTGCCGATTAGGCAACTGAGGTGAACTAGCAGAGCCAATAGGTCACCCGGCATGGGGTCTCAGGGAATAAGGGCCCTGTCCGATGCTTGAGATTCCTATAGGAGGCACAGGTGAGCCGATGAAAAGTCAGAAATGAACAAACACAATCAGCAAGTTACCTGAGGTTATCGGCGTATAGATGAAGCACTCACGGCCAGCAGGGAATCACCGGAATTGTCGTCCTCACTAGAGTAGAAGTTGAGGTGATTCGGGTCGTAGTCGCTATCGGCACTAGCTAGCTGTGTCAGAGCGTTCGAATTGTTGGAATGTGAAGGGTCTGGCGAGTTTGCATTTGGAACAGTCGAGGCCTGGAGCTCAAAGACAGAGATGAAATGTGTGAAAAGTTTAGAACAGATGGAGCGAGGGATTGAGCAAACAAGGATCGAATGACCAGAAGAAACATACCGGTTCATGATTGCCAGACGCATCGTGATCACTCAGCTTGATCCTCTTGTTCAGTGAAGAGCTCGGGACATTGGACACCATGACGAGAGATAAAAGGGGAGAAAAAGAGTAAGTTGGCATATGATGAGAGTGTCTGAGCTTGAAGAAAGAGGCTTATCAGGCAAGATTTATATACGCTCGGGGATCTGGCGATGCAGTTCTCAAGGGAAATTTTGAAACGCGATGTTTCGCATTTCGAACTCAGGGGCATGTATTGACACTAGAATTTGGACCGGTGCACCATCGGCTAGGCAAGCAAAGCAATGGAGCCGACGGGCCGCTGATGGAGGCTTAATAGGTGGAGGCGGGCTACGCATGGCGTGGGCTGATACTTCATGATTAGCTTTTTATTTTAGTTAGCAAATAAATAAGTCAGTTAGGATTCTATATTATCCACAGATAACATGTCTACCCGGCTATAAATATGTAAGCCCAGGGTCATTTTAATAAGTTCACACAACTCAATCAAGCAAACTCTTCGGCACATCATCAACTTTAGGTACGTGGCATTAGGGCGATTCTCCGCCAGAGTTATGGCTGCATCGGTTGAGTCCGATCTCTAACTTCAATGGGGATAGCCTATTTGGTAAATTAATTCGTATGTTCATGGCTTTCTCGATTGAGTCTGATACTATGATCAGATGGAGTAGGTTTGCTAGTTATCGGATTAATACATTGGTTCATTTTCTCGCGTTGTGCTTCATTAATTGGATCTTTGTATTTACCAATCACGATGGTTTAGCTCATCATACTAGATTAGATTGTATGTCAATCGTCAATGGTACGCTGCCTTCCGATCTGTGGCATTGATGGGGATACATACGGGATGGTTTGGCCCGATCTGTTGGACCGACGTTCATCGGAGTCTTTGCCAATGAGTTACCTGTTTCTCCATCAATCAGGTCTCTTCCATTCATCATGCTCTTGGTAACATATCTTTATGCTGCATCGGTTTAATTTGAACCGTAGAGATTGGTATCTTAGAGTAATAATGATCGAGCCGATTGATAGGGTTTATTACATTATATATGCTTTTTATGAGGCATCATGATTTTCACGTGTGCTATCGTTGCCGATGCTGATAGGCTATCGCTGATAGCGTTAGGACATCTCACGTTTGTTTTCTTGTCAATTGCAGGGTCAAATTAACTAGCACGCCTACTAAAACCTCTGAGTTATTTAGGACTTGCACTGGAGCTAAGCAGACTCTTATAGACCTTCGAGTATGAAGATGCGGGGATACCTATGATTTTTGTGTCAACAGTCTCGTTTAGTGATTTCCTATCTCTCGGGCTGCATCAGTTTAGTTCGATCTCCAGCAAGAAATAGGTCTCGTCACATGGCAAATGCATCTATTCAGCCAAGACTTTCTCAGTTCAGTCCGATATTTTGGTTGAGTTCATGCGTTTACTAGTTATCCCGATGTATCAGATCTATCTAAGGCTACATTGTCCAAATCTCTTAGTTAGATTCGATATGTCCATCACGTGTGTACCAGATCTGTCAGTGAAATAGACTCTCATTGTTACCTTCGACCTCGTAGTGTCTCGGTTCGGTCTGATCTACTAGGTTGTTGTTAATAAGATAGATCCTATCAGGTCGGGGAGGGTTCAGTCCATTTTTTCATTATAGTTCTAGCCGATAAGGTATCATGGTTCTGAGAGCTTCATTGCACTCCTAGCCGATTGAGTTATCCCAATACCTAGCGTGCATCGGCTGGTGGCAACAGTCGGCATCGGCTGATTGGTTTCATATAATATTCTATCTCCTCGTTTTTACTATGCAATGGATGCTTTTTATGAGCTTAGCCAATACGGTGTTATCGGTTGATATTGTCATTGGCCCATTGGCCGATATGCTTAGGATAACCAACATTTCTGAATCTTATCAATTGTAGGATCAAATTGACTGGCATGTCTATGAACACCTCTGGGTATTTAGGACCTGCACTGGAGTTAAGCAGACTCTCCCTAGGCCTTAGAGTGTGAAGATGCAAGGATCCCTGTATGATTTTTGCATCAACAGCAGGCCAAGCTAGGCCCAGCAGCTCAGTCATCCAGGCAGTCTAGGTGCTAACCCTAGGTGCTAGTGTGAAGCACTACTGCATGCCTCACTGCCTCCCGACTCCTCCCTAGTCCTGCCACACAGAGTTTGCACACACTCCTTCCACTTTAGGTCACCCATACTCCCCTGCCTAGCCGGTCCGCCACACGTCACCGGTAGCACGCCGCCAACACCGCCGGTCCACCGCTCATCCCTCAAGTGGAGGCAGTGCCAGATAGCGGTAGCCCTAGGAGGTGGCGGTGGTAGCGTGAGGTGGTGGCAGCCCCAGGTGGTGGCGGCCCCAAGAAGTGGCAGCGCCATGAGCCATGGTGGTTGGTGATGCGAAGATTGCTGGCATGGTGGCCGGCGATGTGAACCTTGCGGGCGTGGTGGTGGCGACGCTACAACTGAGGATGGAGAACCAAGGCTAAGGATCCAAAGCGACCAGCGGTCGAGCGTCCCCATTTGCCATGCATCTCCTGCACGCCCCTATGCCACACCACACGCAAGCCCGCCACATGCGAACTACCCTGCTAGGGACTCGACGGGTTCCCCGTACCCACATAGGGATGGGGACAGGGGTGGGGATAGTCACTTTTTCTCATGATGGGGATGGGGATGGGGATGCAAAACCCAATGGGGGCAGACCCATTGCCCTCCCGAGCGGTCGGACGATGAAGAGAGATGGCGGACATGATGACCAGGACACGGCGGCGGCGGTGACTAGGGTTAGGGCTCGAGCGAAATGAGAGCGTGTGGTTGGGTCAGGTTCGGCTTGCCCTTTTATACACATGCAACAAGCATTAGTGATGGGCAGTAACTGCCGCCTGTCACTAATGACCACGTAGGTCATTAATGACGGGCGAAAGTTACCGTGTGTCACTAAAGGCTTCCCAATAGTGATAGGTGGTCATTAACACCTATCACTAATGGTCTAGTTGACCTCATCACAAAACTTGTGTGGTCACTACAAGTGACCACACAAGTTTTGTGCTAAACCTTAAAGAGACGCCATGGTTTAGCTTGCGAGGGATGAAGCCTGGTCCGACGCCTCCACACGCCGGTGGATGCGTTGAGCCAGACAACATCCCTCACAAGCCACCATAGCTAACAAAAAGTAGAGGAAAGAAGTGTGTCGAGTGATTTGAAAAGAAAATGTAGACAGTCAGGGTATTTAAAAGGGCTGCACTAATAGCAATTAATGGTGGAATCTACTAATCTCCACTAACTTCCTGCAGTAATGAGCATCATTAGTGACGGGCAATAAGTACTAATGTCTTGTATATTTCCCATCTTTAGTGATGGGTTATAACGTGACCCATCACTAATGCTAGGACCCTTTAGTGATGAGCCACATTACGATCCGTCACTAATAATATAGCTTTATTGACGGGTGTAAAATAGTCTATTTCTAAAAGTATATTACTAACGTACATCTTTTATTCGTCAGTAAAGCTTAGTCACTAAAGATGGTTTCTATGGTAGTGGTGGGAGCTTACCGAATGACCTTGTGGTTGCAAATATGTGGGTTGTAAGTGGGTGTTCAAGAAGAAGTTTAGGACTGATGGTACTATTGAGAAGTACAAGGCTCAGCTTGTGGCCAAAGGTTGCACACAGAAAGAATGCGAAGACTTTTTTGATACTTATTCACCTATCGCTAGACTGACTACTATTAGAGCACTACTTTTCCTGGCTGTCTCATATGGTCTTATCGTTCATCAGATCGATATAAAGACAGCTTTCATAAATAGAGAGTTAGATGAAAAGATCTACATAGATCAGCCTGATAGATTTCTAGTGAAGAGTCAAGAGAGCAAGGTGTGCAAATTATTGAAGTCTTTGTATAGCCTAAAACAAGCACATAAGCAGTGGCATGATAAGTTTGACATAACTTTAACTTATGTAGGCTTTGTCATAAATGAGGCAGATAGATGTGTGTACTATCGATATAGTGGTGGTGAAGGTATTATATTATGTTTATATGTGGATGGCATACTGATCTTTGACATAAATATTGATGTGATCAATGATATCAAATCTTTTCTATCAAAGATTTGATATGAAAGATCTGAGAGAAGCTGATGTAATTCTTAACATCAAACTGATTAAGTGTGAGAGTGGGATTACACTTTCGCAATCCCATTATATGGAGAAGGTCTTGAACCATCACTACCACAAAAATAAGCTTTAGTGATGAAGCTTTACTGACGGATAATTGATGCGCGTCGCTAATACACTTTTAGTGACGGGCCATTTTGGATGCGTCAGTGATATTACCTTATTAGTGACAGGTTATAATTTGACCCGTTACTAAAGAGGGGGCACCTCCATTAGTGACGGATTTAATTACCACCCATCACTAAAGGGCATGACGAGCGGCAACTATCGCCCGTCACTAATGATCCAGTGATGGGCAGTAGTTTCTGTCCGTCACTAATAGCTAGATCATTAGTGACGGGCAGATACTATCACCCGTCACTGATGATGTTTATAAATAGGCGGGCGTCAACAGAACGCTTTCATATCGCGCAAAACATTAAACCCTAGCGGCCACGTCTTCTCCTCAGCCATCGTTCCGCTGTCGTGCTCCACGCCTTCCGCCGTCATTCTCCTCTGTCGTCATGGCCTCTGTCCCATCGCAGCCTCCTCCTCCGGTCTCCGTCCCATCGTCGACCCTCCTTGCCGCTGTCTCAAGGTCCTCCTCCTTCGACATGGCTAGGGTTTGTGAGTTTGTGAATATGTTATATGTGAATATATATGTTGTATATGAATATGTATTTTGCTGTGTGAATATTTTGCTTTGTAAATATTTTACTTTGTGAATATATAAGTTGCTTTGTGAATATTTTGTTTTGTGAATATGTTACTTAGTGAATAAGTTGCTTTGTGAATATGTATGTTGCTTTGTGAATATTTTGCTTTATGAATATGTTGCTTTGTGAATATTTTGCTTTGTAAATATTTTGCTTTGTGAATATGTTGCTTAGTGAATAAAAGTTGCTTTGTGAATATTTTGCTTTGTGAATATTTTGCTTTGTGAATATTTTGCTTTGTGAATATGTTGCTTAGTGAATAAAAGTTACTTTATGAATATGTTGCTTTGTGAATATATATGTTGCTTTGTGATTTAGGGACATGGCAAGCCTTCCAAGTAATCAACAGGGCACTTCTACCGAATAACGTGCTTCCACTAGTAGGTGGATCCCTACGGTACCAACTTATATTCCTAACAGTTGCTTAATAAAGATCAATCATCTAGTCAACGGCGGGCGTCACTAGGTTTATATATTATACATTACATATTCTGTTTATGTGCTAATAAAACTAACAAACTGATGCCATATTATCTTACTGTTGTAATTTCTATCAAAAAACTTTGGCGATATCAATAACATTCGCGTTGGTGACACCCTTAAGATATTAACAAGAGATGGGTATACCACAGAGGTTAAGGTTGTGAGCTGTGGAGGCAGGGTATGCCTCCACAAAGGGTGGCCCGAATTTAGTAAAAGAGCCGGCCTAACCCAAGGGGACTATGTTACAATAACAATGGGGCAGGCTCCATTGACTGTTATTGCTAAATTTTACACTAACTTTGGTGATGAGAAGGCCCTAATGGTCATAAAAGTGGAGGACAACGATAGTGGTATCGATCTATAGCAAACTATTCAGGTACTAGACATGCATATTTTGTTTATGTACTTAAATTGGTTTTTTATAATATTAGGGGAGGGTCCTAGCAATGCTGCGAGGAAAAGGGGAAGCGGATAGTCAGGAAGGTCGACACCGATCAAATGCTTCGAGATAACGCGTTAGAAGTTGGCACAGTATGCGCCTTCCATTTCAACATCAACAATGGTGCAACTGAGGCTGTCATGTATGTGGTGTAAACCTAGGATATGATGTCTTCCTATCTATCTTACTTTTTACACTGATAACCATTGTGTATTTTGTATTGATATGATTCTATTTTCTTCAGGGAGAAAGAATACAGGGTGACCATAAAAGAGGCTGCAAAACTAGACATGTACAGTCTTAAGCAATTTATGGCCGGTAGATAGAGAGAATCTCCTCAAGACACTATTCAACTTTTTGAAGTTACAAGTTAGCTAGGAGTTAGAAGTTAGTGAATGTTCTTATGGAACTTTGTTTTAGCCATGTTCTTCGAGATAACGAGTTAGAAGTTAGTGAATGCTCTTATGGAACTTTGTTTTAGCCATGTTCTTCGAGATAACGAGTTAGAAGTTAATATATATGATACTAATTTGGTTATGAATTTTCTGTGATGAATTGTCTATAATCTGTGATGAATTGTCTGTGATGTGCTCTAGAATGTTGGATATGTTGGCTGCTAAATCCTGCCTTTGATTTAGGATGCAGCCTAAAAATAATTATTTTTTTCAAAATGACCATAATATTAGTGACGGGTGACAATAATCACCCGTCACTAAAAAACCTTTAGTGACGGGTGACATTACGACCCGTTACTAAAGGGACGTAATAGGTGAGCCGATAGGCCCCCCTTTAGTGACGGGTAAATATTACCGCCCGTCAGACCCTTTAGTGACGGGTAAACACCCGTCACTAATAATGTTACATCACTGACGTGATAAAAGTGACGGTAGACTTGTCCATCACTAATAAAGGTTATTACCCATCACTAATAGGGTATTCGGTAGTAGTGTGTTTTGGCTACAAAGACAGTAAGCCTTCTCTAACACCTTATGATCCTAGTGTGATACTTCGGAAAAACAAGAAAATTACTAAAGACTAACTGAGATACTCTCAGATAATCGGTTTACTCATTTACTTAGCTAGCGTAACGAGACCCGATATATCTTTTACTGTGAGCAAATTAAACAAGTTCATGTCTAACCTAGGTAGTGATCTCTGGCATGCACTTAAAAGGGTTATGCGCTATTTGATAGGTACTATGAGTTATGAAATTTATTATTCTGAGCACTCCATTATGCTTGAGGGATATAGTGATTCAAACTAGATATCTTATGCTGACGAGCTTTATGCCACTAGTGGTTATGTATTTACCCTTAGAGGTGGTGTAATATCATGGAAGTCTTGCAAACAGGCCATTTTGATAAGGTCAACCATGAAAGTAGAACTCACTGCTTTAGACACAGTAACTGTTGAGGCAGAGTAGCCATGTGAGCTATTGATGTACTTACCTGTGGTTGAAAAACTAGTGCCGACTATCCTTATGAACTATGACATTCAAACTATGATAATCAAAGTGAATAGTGATAAGGATAATGCGAAGTTATCAAGACATGTTAAAAGATGATTGAAGTCTGTCAAAAAGTTGAGAAACTGTAGAGTAATAAGTGTGACTTATATTCAAATAGATAAAAACCTGATAGATCCCTTTACAAAAGGGCTATCACGGAATGTGATAGAAAATGCATCAAGGGTGGGTATGAGATCCGTATGAGTTATCATAGTGGTAACCCAACATATATAATTAGAGATCCATGAATTAGGACTTGGGGAAAGCAAGCTATTGGTTAACTGAGGAGAATAAGTCATACTAAATGAAGATGCAATACTCTCAGATGCTGCAAGGCATGTTGGCTTCATGCCTTAATGTATTCTATTGGATTTAATTAGCAAAGATGATGTCCCACAGAGCATTCTTGAAAGAATACACCTATATGAGCTCGACTGTTAACGTCGCAGTCTATGAGACTTGGGTGATCTCTAACAAGTTAATGAAGAGACCAGGGAGTACGACGTATATGCTCCACCAGCGGGGTAGACTACTGGTAGCCAGGTACTATTTATGACTTTGAGTGAAACTTATTCGCACAAAACTTGCAATTCAAGGCATAGTCCATTGTTCAAGTTGTGGATGAGTGTAGCTTGAAGCTCTAAGCGAGAGATTAACTTAACAGTCCTCATTGAAATACTAGTATATCAAATAGTAGTGAGAAATAGGCAAATCTGTAAATGGGCATTTGAGATCTAATGGGGGGTTGTTGGAATATATGGGCTAGGCTCAAGAGATATTCAGAAATTTTAAATAAATCTCAAAGGCCTATGTTATACAAGAGGATGGTGAAAAATTTTAGTCCCATAATGTTATGTAGGTGAAGGATAACCAACTTATATAGTGGGGTTGTCTCCACTCCACTAAGCTATGTGCATGGAGGAAAGAAGGGAAGCTCTACACGTGCACGCACTCGCCTTGCCTCGCCAGGCCGGGCTGGGGCTAGGGCAAAGGGCACGGGTGTGCAACACCTGCGTGAATAGTCCGCATAAATCTAGTTCCTCGCCTTGCGGGGATACGGTCTCTTTTTATAGTTTTGTTTTTTGGTAACTTGGCCTATAATTTTGGGATACGGAAACCGAATCAATTGAGATCGCGATCATGATACGAGATCATGCGGACTCTCATATATATACATGATTTCCAAGCCTCTGCCAGATTAGATCAATTCGCACTAAGGTTTTGCCTCCTCTCGCTGCTGCGCCACCGTTGTAGCCTTCTCTATCCCGCGCGTCGGCGTGCACTGACTAACAGGACAGCAAGTCTCTGAAACCCCTTGCCTTTGTGATCCTGTACCAGGAGAGGGTGAATAAGGTTTTCAGGAAGCGCTCTGCGTGACTGCTCATGTCTGTCAACACGGTGTGTCTTTCATCTACATTGACTACGGGTTGCGGTGGCTCCTGTGATCCGACATCAATAAGAACCAATCTGCACCGGTCACGGCTTCCTCGTCTGCAAGCGTTCAGTACGTATGCTGTGATATTATACAATTTATAATCATGTTTTATGAGATCATGGTTATGTTGTTCATATTAACTAATATGTTAGATTTGTACACGTTAGTTCTTACGTATATCATGATTTATTTAATTTAGAAATTAATTCTATAATTGCTTAATTATCCAACAGGGACAATAAGGATAGGGCAACAAGACAAGGTAGAAGCATATACATGCTAGGTTTATAATGATATGACTAGATGTATCTCTTTTGTAGTAGCCCATGTAGTATATAAGGAGTATATCACACTCCTTGTAACCGGCACCTGACCCAAGCATGGGAAAACCCAACAAATGCATCCCTAGATGATCAAGAGTAGAGATCACAATATTGACTGTAAGGAATTTAGCCACATAAACCACACTAGACCGACATAGTATGAACAACATAGAATGAGGGTTTAACTCATCTTGGTGATATATATATATATATATATGCATGATGTATGGCTATTATCTTTCAAAAGGCTCGAATCTGAGTAAAATCCTTATGTTGTGTATGTGTGATAGAGATATTATCGTAGTCATCAACCCCACTAATGAACACTAGAGTAATTCAAATAAATCTATCGACATAGAACATCAACTATAGCGTTACCCTAACTAGGTCCGTGCAAATACATTAGGCCTTACTTGTTGCCTATCCAATGGCTTGTTTAAAGTCCCATAAGGTTTGGTTTTAAGTTTGTTTGAGAAAAGCTCTCGAAAAGAGAACCCATGGATACAAGACCTAACAAGCATATATTTTGATTTAAATTTGTACCCACAAATCCATAAATTCACGTACTCATTTAGTGTGGCCGGTGCCTCTATGCAGCCAGTTATGGCTGTGATGACAACGTGATTACGCCGACCATCCCAACCCAGCGAGGTGGCAATCCACCCAGGGCCAGTCCTGGGGGCCACCGGTGCCACCGCCCCAGGCCCCACATTCCGGTGGGCCCCCACCTATATATGTATGTGTATGTATAGGATTAACCAAACGTCAGGCAATCAATATTCAATACTGAATCAACGCAAGGCATGGTGCAAAGTTTGATCTATTCCTTCGTGACTCGGTTCGCCTGTCCGCCCAACGCTGGCAACGCAGAAGAGCGCCAAATGCCCATTCGCCCGATGCCCCGATCCTGCCGACCGCTGTAGGCGCTGCACCGGCGCCGCCCAACCTGCAGGCTGTAGCCTGGCGCCCATCGGTAATTGGTTCTGCCGATCGCAATCTCTGAAAGTCTAGAACTCTGAATATTCTCCAGTAGTGCTATTCGCCTATTCTGCTAAGATTGCAAGGTGCGCACTGCTATCTGCTACTGCTAATGACCAATTAAATTAAGTACTGATTAGTGATTACTTAATTAGATTAGATAAGATTTCAGATTAAATTCTGCTATAGTGCTTATTTTTTTTATATTTTAACAGAATCATGTCATCAAGAAAGTATGCTTCAGGCAGTGAGAAAAGAAAAAAGAGAAAAAGAGTTGATGAGTTGATACAATCACAAAGAGGATCTATTGATAAATTTTTTAAGAGTAATACAAGCACTTCAGAAGATCTAAATGCATTGACGATAGTTTTGTAGAAGAACCCTACAGAAGATAATGTTGGCATCGACATGGATGAAAACAATGTGAGTGATCATGAGCCCGTATTTAATTCAAATGCTACAGAACCTACTAGTGTTGATGAGGATCCTGTTAGTACCATGGATATTTATGATCCAAGAAATTGGGATAATCTTGATAACAAAGCAAGAGATATATTAGTTGAGAAGTGGCCGATTAGAGAAGATAATATTCAATTTCCCTTAGATACCAATTCAAGACATTTTTCATGTAGTCGTTACTCTAGAAAAATGAGCAATGAAGAGGTGCGTGACAGAAAATAGTTAGTTTATTCTAAACACTTGAATAGAGTGTTTTGCTTTTGTTGTAAGATTTTTAATTCTAATAAGTGCAAGAGTTCATTAGGTAATGATGGGTTTAGAGATTGGAGACATGTTGCTGAGAGGCTGAAAGAACATGAAATAAGTATTGAGTACATTACCGATATGAACTCATGGAATGAACTGAGAACTAGGCTGATGAAACAAGATACAATTGACAAAGAGTTACAACAACAAATCTCAAAGGAGAAAGAACGCATAAGACAAGTATTATTAAGAATAGTTGCAATTATAAAATTTCTTGGTAAATGCAATTTGGCTTTTAAAGGATGTAATGAGCAGCTTTACAATGACCAAAATGGCAATTTCTTAGCTTGTGTCGAAATGGTTGTATAATTTGATTTGGTAATACAAGACCATCTTAGTCGTGTTCAAAACAAAGATATTTATTATTATTATCTCAGCCACAAATTCAGAATGAGTTGATTTCTCTTATGGCTTCTGATATTACAAGTTCTATCATTAAGATTATCAAAGAAGCCAAATATTTCTCTGTTATTCTTGATTGTACCCCAGATGTTAGTCACCAAGAACAAATGACTCTGTTAGTTTGATGTGTTAATATGTCTGATGATAAAATTAAAATAGAGGAGTATTTTCTTGGTTTTTTAAAGGTGGATGATACATCTAGTTTGGGGCTTTTCAATGTATTGGTTGATTCCATTAAGTCATTCGATCTTGATATTGATGACATTAGGGGATAAGGTTATGATAATGGTTCTAATATGAAAGGATCACATAAGGGGGTTCAAAGGCGGTTACTTAATATAAATCCAAGAGCTTTGTATATGCCGTATGTTTGTCATAGTCTTAATCTTACTCTTTGTGATATGGCTAAGTCTTGCAGCAAAGATGTCATATTTTTTGGAATTGTACAACGGATATATGTATTATTTGCTGGTTCTACCAAAAAATAAAAAAATTTACTTGACTATGTTGATGATTTAACTATTAAATCTTTGAGCAACACACGTTGGGAGAGTCGAATCAAAAGTGTCACAGCAATTAGATATCAAGCTCCTCAGCTAAGAAAAGCTTTACTTAAGTTAAGTGAAGATAGTGTTATTGAAGCAAAGGATAGGAGTGATGCAAAAAATTTATTTGAAGTGTTTGGAAGCTTTGAGTTTATATTTGGCATGGTTATTTGGCATGACATTTTATTTGCTATGAATAAAGTGAGCAAGAAGTTGCAATCACTATCTATGTGCATTGAGTCTACCTTAAGACAAATAGAAGGCACAATGGTTTATTTCAGTACTATAGAAATGAAGAGTTTGCTTCTAGTATGGTCATTGCTAAAAATATTGCATTTGAAATAGGTGTGGAGCCATCATTCCCAGTAAAGCGCCGTGCTCTTAGAAAGAAGCAATTTGATAGAAATAATAGTGAGGAAGCAATCTTGGAAGCTGAGAAATAATTTAAAGTTAATTACTTTCTGCTTATGATTAATATGGCAATCAGTTTATTAAAAAGGAGATTTGAAGAACTCTAGTCATTCAAAGAAATATTTGGGTTTTTAATGAGTTCAACAATCTTGAAGTCATTGGATGGTCCCGAACTAAATGTGTGTTGCACAACGTTAGCATTAACGTTCTCTCTAGATGGTTCATCTGACGTGGATTTAAATAATCTAATTTTTGAGTTAAGTGTTCTACGATTCACTTTGCCATATAAACCAATGTCAGCTATGGAGATTTTTTAGTTTGTTACAAAAGTAGATTGTTACTCTAATACTTCAATTGCTTATCATATCTTCTTTACTATGCATGTGACTATGGTATCAGCTAAAAGAAGGTTCTCAAAATTAAAATTATTGAAGAACTATTTGAGATCTACAATGTCTTAAGAGAGGTTAAATGGTTGACAACTTTATACATTGAGAAGCAAATGTTGGATGAGATTGATATTGACACTATCATCAATAATTTCGCATCAAGGAACGTCTGAGGAGCCATGGTGTATACCATGGGGATGATGAGTGATTGTCAACGGGGAAAAGAAAACGTGATGAAGGAATGAAGAGATGAAGAAGCCTCGACCGTGATGGAGTTCGCACGTGACTCAGGTACACGGACGGACGTCGGTCGGACAGAGGGGTCGCGA
>KE373187.1:119427-135368 GCA_000418225.1 Zizania latifolia
CGACCATCGACCACTGTGTATTGATCACTTAGGAGGGTGTAGTCGGGTGTTTTTGTCCTGATTTGATTTTTGTTGAGATTTTCATTTTAGCAATTAGCTCCCATTCACTCCCCTCTGGTTGCTACTCTCGGTCCTACAAGTGATATCAGAGCGAGGTTAGGGTTTTTCATCATACCTTAACCGGTTCTTAACCCAGTTAGCGACCATGACTTCCTCTGGCAAAGTTCCGTCTCTTGAAGCCTTTGACTACACATACTGGAAGACTCGTATGCGAGCCTATTTATTGAGCCAAGGTTCGAACATATGGGACATGTGTATTCATCTCACTTTTACCAACCGACTTGTTGCTGAGTGTGATACTCCTATTTTAGTGGCTCAGCATGAGCACAACAACAAGGTGGTGAATATTCTCTTTTCTGGTCTTGGTCCAACTGAGTTTGAGCGTGTGAGTCATCTTGATACTGCTCGAGAGATTTGGGCTACCCTTCAAGCACATCATGAGGGAACAGCTCAAGTCAAGGCTCGGCTTTATCAAACATACCGGCGTGAATATGAAAATTTCACTCAAAAGCCGGGAGAATCAGTTGAGGAGCTGTTTGGTCGTTTTCAATCGATCATCAACAAGCTCCGTGCCAACAAGGCTGAAAATGACCTGCTTGTAACAGACCATGAACAGGCTCTTAAGGTGCTTCATACCTTAGATCCTAAGGTCTAGGAAATCAAGGTATCATCCATCGTCGAAAGTATGGGATATGATACCTTGACAACTGCAGAGCTTTTTAGCAAGCTCAAAGCCTTCGAGGTGGATATCCAGTTGAGATCAAATCTCACTAGATCGGGCTCCAAAAGCCTGGCCCTTGCATCCACCGATGATAACAGAATTGCAAACTCCTCTATTAGTTTTGCTCTCTCTTCATTACTGTCCATTAGTGAAGAGCAGCTCGACATGTTAGGAGATGATGACCTCTGCCTCTTTAACAATCGCGTTCAACGCGTGTATGATAAGAGGATGAACAAGAGGCATGGCATCAAAGCTGGGTGCTTCGAGTGTGGTGATCCAAGTCATTTTGTTGCCGAGTGCCCCAAGTGGAATAACTACTACAAGAAGGGCACTGGTGATGGCTCCTACGACTCCGGCAAGTATGACTACACCAATAAAAACGACAACAAATCCAAAGGGAAGTCCAAGACAAAGTACTTCTGGAAGGCCTTGAAGGACTATCGGCGGGAAAACAGAAGGAGAGACAAGGCTTTCCTCACCGAGATTGAAGGACACATCACCAGCCGATCTTCTTCCTCTTCTTTCTCTTCATCGAGCTCAAGTGATGAAGAGATCATCATCAAGAAAGGGAAGAAAAAGGACAAGGAGAATCCGGCCGGCCTCTGCTTCGTCTCCTACAAGGGCAAGAACCAGACCCGAAGACAGCCCTGCATCAAGACTCTCAAGAGCTGTTGCACCATGGCTCTTGATGACAAGGACAACAACAGTAGCTTCGACGACGACGAAGAGGTAACTTCTATTGAAATTGAAATTTGCAAATTACTCAAGGAAAATAGTCGAGAGTTGAAGTATCAGGATAGGCTGCTTAGGAAGGCTAAGAAGGAAATAGACAAGCTGACCCATGAACTTAAAATTGCTCACAACAAAATTAAGAGTCTAAGTCCTTCTTCATCTTTACCTATTGATGCTGAGTGTCCTAGCTATGAAGTCATGTTGTGTGACTTGACTTCACTTAAGTCAAGATACACCGAGAGGGTTGATGAGAGAGACGCTTTGGCTTTTGAGCTTGAGGGTATCCAAAAGGAGTTAGAGGAGGTGAGAGCCCGACCCTTGCTGTTAGAAGCTTGCACGGTGTGTCCTAGGCTCAAAGAAGAGCTTGAGCAGACTAAGGCCAACTTAGAGAAATGGTCAGCCCCCACCACCACATGTGAGAACTGCCTTTCTTTTAAGGAGAAGCTAGTTAAAAAGAATGACAAAATCCGAAGATTAGGAAAGTCTGCTCAATCAAGTGAGGAGTGTGAGGTCTGCCTAGCTCAGGAGGAGGTGATGGCTTCTTTGATAGAAGAATTAGCATGTGCTGAAAGTGAGAACACCTATCTCCGATAAGTTTTGAGTTGGGTAAGTGCTAGGGAACCTCAGCTAGGGATGATTATCCACCAATTCAAAAAGGAAGATGGGTTCGGACTTGGGTATAAGTATACCAAGGCTGACTTTAAGAGTGCTTTGAGTAAGGCGGTGGAGTGGAGTAACATGAGCCCTGAAGAAAAATTTCCTAAGACCCACACCACCAAGACCTTCCAAACCGATCAGCCCAGAGATGGGATGTTTCATGAGAGACCCAAAGCTCCACCCAAGAAATCTACCTAGATTCCCAAGCCAAAAGACCTACACACTATCCTAGACACTTTACCAGAATGCTCCAAGACCAGAGAAGCTACACCCAAGACCACCAAAGCCAAAAACCCTAAGCCTCAACCACATTCCAAGAAAATGACCTACCATTGTGAGTTTTGCAAGAGAGATGGTCGTCTTGAGAACTTTTGCTTCAGAAGAAAGCGGGTTGAGAGAGCTAGAGCTAATCAGTTGGGTTGTAGACAGGAAGTTCCTCAGCGCGGTGAGAGGCTAGAGGCCAGGGCGCGTTGTGTAGGTGGTGGATGCGGAGACGGCTTTTGTAACCATGCTCCGATTGGAAGATGTTCCATTGGTAGAGCTCCACGTCATTCACAATACGGCTTTGATCTCGTTACCAAAGGTTTGAGCAAGGACCATGCTTTAACAAAAAGTCGTGTTTTGGTCCTAACTATTTTTCTTCCTATTTCCCTACCTTTGAGCAGATGGCTCGACACTGGTTCAATAGTTTTGCTAACCCCAGTGTCAGACCATTTGCTCATCCTTTTGACCATTGATTTTGCAGGAACGGGGCTTGGAGGACATATGGATCATGGACTCAGGATGCTCACGCCATATGACAGGGCATCACAGATGGTTCTCCAGCCTCAACCCCATGAGTTCTAAAGAGTATATCACATTTGGGGACAATGGTCAGGGTAAGGTGTTGGGTGTTGGTTCTGTTCGCATTTTCGAGAAGTTTTTCCTAAGGGATGTTGCTTTTGTTAGGAAACTTGGTTTTAACTTAATCTCGGTTTCGCAACTTCTGGATGAAGAATTTGAGGTTTGCTTTAAGAAGGACAAGTCGTGTGTAGTTGACTCAAGAGGCAGTTTGGTTTGTCAGATTTTACCTTTTGGTAAAGTTTTTCAAATCGATTTATCTGCTTCTTTTGGTCCTTCGCGCTGTTTGATAGCTGGATCCTCTTCTGAGCTTTAGAAATGGCATAGGAGGTTAGGCCATTTGAGCTTTGATCTGCTTGTCAGGTTGAGCTCTATGGGTCTCATCCAAGGATTGCCTAAACTCAAAATGGAGAAGGATTTGGTTTGTCATCCTTGTCGCCACGGGAAGATGGTTGCTGCTTCTCACACTCCTTGTCGCCACGTTTGCTTTGCAGAATGCTGTCTCTGGCTATCTTTGCATCTTTTTCTTCTGTTGACTATCTAGAGGAGGCTGTGTCTCCTTCTTTGAAGTAATGTAGTCGTCATAGTAGTGCTGTGTCCCCTTCTTTGAAGTAATGTGATCCCTGTAACAGGTTAGTCTTGAAGAATAAAGACGATTTGATGTTCCTTGCCTTACATGATTTTTACCATGCATTATGCGTTATCACCCACACGGTGTATTGATGAACTCAATGAAGATGCAAGACTGCAGATGTACAGCTAAATAGCCTACCCTCTCCTGGATCTGGTTGCATGCACGGTGACCATGTGACGCCCAACTCGGAGAGGGATGTAGTCTACATAGGTCGGCAAGGTCTTCGAAGATGCACGGTTGTGGGTGTATGACTAAAGAGTCGACCCTCTCTTGGGTCCGGTTGTATGCAAGATGGCCATCTGGCGCCCAACACGAAGAGGGATGTAACCGGCATGGGTCGGCAAAAAAAGATGCTCGACTGCAGGTGTACAGCCCTAAGGCTTACCCCTTCCTGGCCTAGTTGCATATCTAGGGGAAGTATTTGGTCAGGTCAGCGAGAGAATATGCTCGACTGTGGGTGTACAGCCTTAAGGCTTACCCCGTCCCAGCCTAGTTGCATGTTTGGGGGGAAGTAGTCGGTGAGGTCGGCGAGAAAATATGCTCGACTGCGGGTGTTTAGCCCAAAGGCTTACCCCTTCCCAATCCAGCAGCGTGCCTAGGGAAGCGAAGTAGTCGGCAAGGTCGGTGGAGAAACGGCACCGCGGGGTCGATGAGTGCCTGAACATAATTTATTGACATTAGAAAAAAGTTATCTTACAAAATATTGCTAGCGTAAAATCGACGGAGGTGCTCGATGTTCCATGAGTTTGGTACTGCTTGCCTATCTTCTTGAATTAACCTATAGGCCCCTGGTCTTATTACTTTGGCGATGATAAAAGGTCCATCCTAGGGGGAGAGAGTTTGTGCATCCCGATGGTTGATTGTACCCGGTGAAGTACCAAGTCACCGACCTTAAAACTTCTAATTTGTACTTTGCGGTTATGATACCGTCGAAGGGCCTGTTGGTACCGATCTACTTGCACTGTGGCTACTATCTGGGCTTCTTCGATAGAGTCGATATCTTCGGCCCTGGTTTGCTCTGCTGTTCCTTCGTCGTAGTACTGGACTCAAGGGAATTTGTGCAGCATGTCACTCGGGAGAATCGCCTTGGAGCCGTAGATGAGGAAGAAGGGTGTCTATCCCATGCCTCTGTTTGGCTATGTGTGGAGCCCCCAGAGTACTATGGGGAGTTCCTAGAGCCACCTCCCAGCGTACTTCTGTAAGGGGTTGAAGATTCGGGCTTTTAGACCTTTAAGGATCATTCCGTTGGCACGCTCACATTGTCCGTTGGCTCGAGGATGCGCGACTGACACATACTTGACCTCGATCAGTCTTTCTTCGCAGAAGTCCCAAAAATTATTTGCTATGAACTGAGTCCCGAGGTCGGTTATGATTTGGTTCGGGACGCTGAACCGATAGGTTATTCCTTCGATAAATTGTGTTGCCTTTTTAGCTGTGTAATTTTTTAGTAGCATCACTTCTATCCACTTGGTGAATTTATCAATGGCCACCAGTAGCCTATCGATTCCTTGGGGAGCCTTCTGGATGGGGCCGACCATATCGAGGGCCCAGCAAGTGAAGGGCCAAGTTGGCGAGATTGTTTGAAGGGCTTGAGCTGGTAGGTGACTTTGCTTGGCGAAGAACTGACACCCGGTGCACTTTTTGACTAACTCCTTGGCGTCATTATTGGCCATCGGCCAGTAAAAGCCTAATCGGAAGGCCTTTCCAACCAGCGCTCTAGCCTTGGCATGATTGCCGTATGCTCCCGCGTAGACTTCGTTGAGGATCTGGAGGCCTTCGCTTGGTAGGATGCACTTCTAAAGTACCCTTGTTGAGGCTGCGTGCTTGTACAATTTATCCCCGATGACCACGTATTGTTTGCTTCGTCATGCCAAGCGCTCTACCAGGGTTTTGTCTTTTGGAGTTATACCTTTTAAGATGTGCTCGATGATGGGCTGCCATCAGTCATCGATATCTTCGGCCATGGCAATGATTATTGGTAGGCTAGTGGCTTGGTACTCGTCGTCTTTGATTGATGGTTTGGTGACCTCCTGAATGAACATGCCCTTAGGGACCGTCGCTCGAGAGGACCCGAGGAGCACTAGGGCGTTGGCTGATGAGTTATCATCGTGGGGGATATGGTGAAACTCTAGGCCAAAAAACTTGCCTTCGAGTTTTTGAACCTCGATGCTGTAGGCATTCATCTTGTCGTTGGTGTAAGACCAGTCTTTATTGACCTGGCTGATAGATAGTTTGGAGTCTCCGTAAACCATGAGTCGCTTCACCCCGAGCGATGCCGCTACCCGGAGGCCATGTATCATAGCCTCGTACTCGGTCACATTGTTGGAAGCTTTAAATAGTAGCTGTAGTACGTAACGCAGCTCTTCCCCCTTTGAAGATATAAGGAGAATTCCTGCGCCGGCCCCATCTATGTTTAGGGAGCCATCGAAGTACATCGTCCAATACTCCTTTTCCTCTCGGCTTGGGGGTAATTGGATCTCGGTCTACTCAACGATGAAGTCGGCTAGAGCTTGCAATTTAATGACAGTGCGGGATCAGAACTCTATTGTATATTCCCCAGCTTGACGGCCCATTTTATGATTCGCTCGGTTGCGTCACGATTGTGGAGAATATTGCCTAGAGGATATTCTGTGACTATCATGATTTTGTGGACTTGGAAGTAATACTTCAACTTTCGGGCGGTGAGCATGACGGCGTAAAGGAGCTTCTGCACTTGCGGATACCTTGCTTTTGACAGGCCAAGGACTTCTGAGATGAAGTATACTGGCCTTTGGACCAGAAAAATATGTTCCTCCTCGGGCCGCTCGACTACCACTATCATGTTGACGACGTTAGCCATGGCTGCGATATAGAGGAGAAGGACCTCTTCTGGATTTGGAGCTATAAGGATTGGGGGCGAGGTCAAAAAATTTCTTCAGTGCCGAAAATGCCTCGTCGGCCTCAGCCATCCTTTGGAAATTTTTCCTCTTTTTTCAACAATTCGAAGAAAGGAGCTCCTCTTTCTCCCAGCCAAGAGATGAATCTCCCGAGGGCCATCATGCAACCCACAAGTTTCTGAATTTTTTTTGGCGTTATTAGGTTTCTCCATCTTCATTATTGCAGCTATCTTGTCTAGGTTGGCCTCGATACCCCGATTGCTGACAATGAATCCGAGTATTGCCCTGATGGTACCTTGAAAACACATTTATTAAGGTTGAGCTTCCATCAGAACTTTCACAAGTTCTTGAACGTCCCAGCGATGTCATTGATGAGGTTATGTTCTTCCTTAGACTTTATGACCATGTCGTCGACATAAGCTTCGACGTTATGGCTGATTTGATCCGAGAGACATCGCAGGATGGCCCGCTGGTACGTTGCCCCTGTGTTTTTAGCCCAAATGATATGGTGGTATAACAGTATACTTCAAAGGGCATGATGAAAGATGTTTTCTCCAGGTCTTCTTTTTTGAGGCCGATCTGGTGATACCTGGAGTAGCAGTCGAGAAAACATATGAGGGAACACCCTGCTATTGAGTTGATGACTTGATCTATCCGAGGCAATCCGAAGGGGTCCTTCGGGCTGTGCTTGTTCAGGTCGGTGTAGTCGACGAACATTCGTCATTGGCCCATCTTCTTTCTTACCAAGACCGGGTTGGCGAGCCACTCTGGGTGGTAGACTTCATGAACGAATCCTGTTGCTAGGAGGTGGGTGATCTCAGCCTTGATCGCCTCTTTCCTGTCCTATGCGAACCTCCGTAGCTTCTGCTTTATTAGCTTGGCGGTTGGGTATACATAGAGTTCGTGCTCGATCAGCTCTCGAGGAACCCTAGGCATGTAAGAGGGTTTCCATACGAATATGTCTATGTTAGAGCGCAGGAAGCTGACGAGCGTGATTTCCTATTTAGGGTTGAGCCCCACCTCAATGGTTGCTGTCTTCGATAGGTTGACCTCGGAGAGGATGATCTTCTTGGTGCTCGAGGGTACGATGGAGATCCTCGAAGAGGATGGCACTTTAGCTGGTACCTCCGAGGCTTTGGGGGTATCCGTCCAGACTTGCCTAAGGGTTTCCTCCATATGAGCCGATAGGTCGATGGCCTAGACCAGGGCGACACTATCTTTCACGCATGCGCGAGAAGTGTCGATGTTTTCCCGCACAATAATGACTCTGCTAGGACCCGACATCTTGAGTACCAGGTTCGGATAGTGCCCAACAGCCATGAACTTGGCTATGGAGGGTCTTCTAAGGACGACGTGGAACAGGCTGTTGTATTCTGTAACCCAGAAGGTTATATGCTCGGTCCTATAATTATCCCGAGAGCCGAATGTGACTGGCAAGGTGATCGAGCCGAGATATATTGAGCCTTGTCCGGGTACAATGCCGTAGAATGGAAAGTTATCATTCTTTTAGAGGCTGTTGACTGATATGCTGAGGTCGATGAGGGATTAGCGAAAAAGGATATCCAACCCGCTCCCCCATCAATCAGGACTCGTCTCATGCGCACTTTAAATATTACCGGGTCAACAACTAGCGGCCATCGCCCAGTTTTTAGGACATTGGTCTACTAATCGTCCTAAGAGAAGGTGATCAGGGCTTCTGACCACCGTAGTTGTTGAACCTCCTTAAACCCGACGACGTTGATCTGCTAGTCCAAAATCTTCTATTGCCGCTTGATCTTGGCCATTGTGGGACCCCTGAAGACGATGTTAACCATCTTGTGAGGTTCCAAGAAGTCGTTGTCCTGGAGCCGATTATCTTTCCGTGGGGTGTCGTCATCGTCTTGGTGTCGCTTGTTTTGGCGGGGATTATTTCGAGATTCCTTGACCAGTGCATCTTGCAAGGAATAGCATTTACATATGATATGATTGCTCTTAGGATGGAACGGGCAGGGCTTGTCTAGCTCTTCCCGCATAGTTTTATCTTCCTAGTGTCTTGAACTATAGGCCACCGCTACAGTTCTCTCTGTCTTTTTTTTCTGATCTTCCTTGCCTCGGGATGATCTTAGTTGATCGTCCTCTCGTCGAGGGGACCGAGGGCGATCGTCCCTGGTTCAGCGAGACTGGCTCTCGTGGTGTGAACACTCTATCTTTTCCCTTCTAGCGTCTTCACTATCAGTATAGCTTTCTGCAATAGAGATCATCCGTGCTATAGTCTTCGGTTTCTTTCTTATAAGGGCCTTGTGCAGCTTGGAAGTGTGGTGCAGGGCATCGATGAAATATTTAATAATGTCATACTCTTCGACGTCCACGATGGTGATCCTATTTTCGAAGAACCTCCGGATGAAGTTTTGAAGCAACTCATCTTCTTTCTACCTTAGTTGCTGCAGGTCATATCGAGTCCCGGGTTTCTGCCAGGTCCCCTGGTAGTTGTCGATGAAAGCCGAGCAGAGTTGTGCCTGAGAATTGATGGAGTTCTTGGGCAGGCTAGAGAGCTAGTTGTTGACAGATGAAGAGAGCATGACTGGAAGGTAATTAGCCATTACTCTTTCATCATCGCTAGCTGCGTGGACGGCTGTATAGTAGAGTCAAAGCCACTGCAATGGATCCATTTTCCCATCGTAAGGCTTGATCCCCATCGGATGGAATGACCTTAGCCACCTTACTCGCCTAAGGTGACTCCTGAATGTGGGAAAACCGCCGTGATCATCTCGACTTCTACTTCTTCTGCGGTTGTGGTGGTTTTGGCCCTCACTTCTGTAGGAGTCAGCGTAGTCAGTGCTACTGCTGATACTACTGCCATTGTCTTCAATGTAGTCTCGATTGTCCGCTCGCTTGTGGATCTCAGAACGTAACCTGTTCCGTCTTCTCGGGGGTGGCGGTGGTATTGAGTGGTCGCCGTGCAGACTGTTGACTGACAGAGTTTGGTCAGGAGATGGCCGATACCGATCTAGATTATCGTTCTCCGTGTCTTGCGGGGAAAGAGTCGGTGATCGGGCCAGAGCCAGGGCCAGGGCATTGATTTGTGTTGCTGCCATCTGGGCTAAGGCTTTTTCTCATTGCAGTTCTGGTGTCTCGGGGAGAGAGCCAAGAGTCCTCTCGATTGTCACTAGATTGGTGGCCGGAGTTTTGAAGACCTTCTCTCCATCAAACTCTAAAGTGAATTCGTCTTCGAGGTTTCGATGAACCCTGTTGTCTTGTTCGATCTTGTCACCTTTGGTGCGTCGGTGCCGCTCGCTGCTGGTCGTGGATGTTGCTCTCTTGGCCATCATGATGAGGTTAGCCGAGAATCGGAGGCCACTTGATCGTTGACCAGCCTTAAGCCCACCGATCGACTCGGCCTCTGTCCACCGACGCCGAATGGTTTGACTCTTTTTGCTGGAGAAGATAATGTAGTGCTCGGAGCCAATCGAACCCCAGGCATGGCTCGGCCGGCCACCCCGCCCGAGGACCGAAGGAGAAGCTGAGTTTCTTGAGTTGGTTGACCCGCGAGTAGCGCTCGATAATGGGCTCGATAGGACAAGCTGCCCCGTTGAGTCCCCGACGAACGCTAAACTCTCGAACGTAAACACGGAGCCAGTCGACACAAGGAAATCTGAAGGAGATGCCATCGGATCCTAGTGAAAGCGATGCGATCCCCTACCTGACACGCCAACTATCGGTGAATCACCGAGCAGTCCACCCAAGGAGGTAGCCGATGTAGTGATTAGATGTGTGTAAGGGAAGCGCAGCGCCTTCGAACCCAATGATCAACTCTAGAACACAAGAGCTAAGATTTATACTGGTTCGGATCTCCCGGAGGATAATAACCCTATGTCCAGTGTTTTGGTGTTTAATATAGTGGTGGAGCTTATAATACGACGCAATTAAGCTATGAAGGCTTAGGGCGTCGGAAGTAAGATGAACAACTTGTGGTTGGATGCTAAAACTCAGATTGTCCCTGGGAGTGCTTTGCTTTCTTTATATACTCAGGAGGTGAGCCTAATAATCTAGGACTCTATCCCTAGTCGATCTAAGGTTGCCCACCGAACTCTGGTGATAAATCCCTAATTACAAGGATTCTGGTAAAAACATCTCTTTATGCCATATCTGGAGTCTAGTTACCCGATAAGGACTCAACCTTCTTTACCAAGACCGAACCCCCCTCCATAGGCCATACCAGACGACAATGATGGACTTGGCCTGCTCTAGGTCCAAACTGATAAGCCCAGTTATGAGGTACCCAGGGGTCACATCCCCGACAATATTGTTAGCTTGTGGTAAGGTTCTAATAAAAACATAGAATATTGAACCAACAAAATTAGGAATAGGAAAAATGTGCGAAGTATAGGGATTGAACAGAAAAAAAGGACAAGGACATAGGAGATATGGAAGGATCAAAACCAAGTAAAACACACCTATGTTAGTGTTAGCCATCCAAATGCAGGGCCATCCGGCCATCACGCCAGTTTATTTTTAACGCATCTTTGATACGTTTTGATAAACTTGTGAAAAAAAGATAATCAGTTTAATTACTTGCCAGTTGATAATTTAATTTATAACCATTTGTTCATGATCATGAACTAGTGAATAATTTTGTAATTAGCCATGGTGTTAGCACATCGGGAAAACTTCATTTTATCGAGTGTATGAGGATTTGCCAAGTGTATTCCCTCGAGTACTCGGTAAAGAGAGATGTTCGCCGAGTGCCGAACAAATACACTCGGTGAACTTTGGCACTCGGTGAACAACAAAAAAATACACTCGATAAAGTTTAACACTTGGCAAAAAATTAAAAAAAGGGTACCAACGGAGGTCACGACGGCGTGTTTTGGCAGGCAAAAAAAAGAGGTTGCCAGGTTTGCCGAGTGTTTTTGACCCAAGAGACTCATCATTTTGTATGAAAAAATGTTTCGAGCCCATGTGATATTTGCAACTTGGTTTAAATTTGAAAATTTTTTTGCACTCAAAATACAACATATCTTATTCCATATAAAATTTTTGTATTTTTCTAGATCCGTTTGCTATTTTTAATTCATTAAGTATGTTTATAGGATTTAAATTGAAATAGGTAAAATTTGAATTGCAAGTGCTTGAAATAATGAACTAAAATTTATAGAAAAATTATATTCATATTTTTGAGTCCATTTTTAGTTCTTATCCACTAAATTAAAAAATATTTTGTAAAATCTAGGTTGTGACACTCTATCGGTAACGTGGAACTTAATGGTTTTTTAATTCTAAAAATAAAATGAAGTATGAAAAACACGAGACTTGTCATGGTGTTATGATATGATACATAGATGCTGTGATAAAAATTTAAAAATATTTGAAGAAAGTTGTCACGTATGATGTTCAGAAACTGAAGATTCTTCGAGGACGAATTAGGATTTAAAGAAGGAATGGATTGGGTTTGACAGCAAACATACAATATACCATATCCCATGAAAAAATTTGATATTTTTCTAGATCAGTTAGCTATTTTTAATTCATTAATTGTATTTCTAGGATTTAAATTGAAACAGGTCAAATTTGAACTGTAAGTATATGAAATAATGAAATAAATTATCCGAAAAAATCATATTCATGTTTTTGAGTATATTTTTAGGCCTTACCCACTAAATTTGAAAATGTTTCACAAAATTTGTCAAGAAAAAAATGAAAAGCACATTAGACAAAATTTTAAAAAATAAAAAATGTTTGCTAAGTGCCAAATTTGAGACACCGCCGAGTGCAAACACTCGGCAAACAAAATTTTCGCATCTCGCTCAATTTTTCTCGCATTCGGCACCAATTTTTTAGCATTCGACGCCATTTTTTCGAATCCAACGCTATTTTTTCGCACCCCACCTTAAAATGCTGTTGGACAGGCCTAGTTTCCCCTCCTCCCTCCCCCGGCCACCGCCCTCAGCGTGCTCTCAGCGCCTCGCCTCGCCACCGTCATCCACCGCCATCTCCACCGCCCCTCTCCATCGCCCCGTCACCCGTCATCACGCCACCGTCGTCATGCCCCGTCGCCCTCGCCGTGCCGCGTCGCACTACGCCTTCTTTTTTATGTTCAGTTTTCTTGTTTGTCGAGTGTCAAACTTTCAACAATCGGTAAATCGGCCGTCACGTCCCTACGCACACCATTAGACACTTTTATTTATCGAGTGTCTCGTGCGTCACTAGGCAAACTCGTTTGCTGAGTGTCTGATAAAAAACATTCGGCGAACTCCTGTTCGCCGATAGCAGATTCATCGAGTACAACACTCGACGAACCCCTATTTTTCTGTAGTGTAGTGACCAATATGTTGATAATATAGGGTGTAATTGGTTTAGTTGTAGATTCTAAAAAAACTGTTATGAGCTACGAGTTGTGCAAAAGCTGATGTGAGCTATGAAAAAACTGAGAAATTATAAAAGTTAAGGTGAGAGCAACTTTTCAAACTTCCAATAGCATAGTGGATAATTTTTGTGAAGTCTGAACTGAGAAGCTGTGAAAATTGGGATGGAAGCAACTTTCACAGCTTCTTCAATTTATATAGGAAAAAGTTGCAGCTTTCAAAAAAACTAGTTTACTCCTAAACCTGTTTGGTTTAGCTTTCTAACCAAAAAGTTAGTTGGAAAAGCTGAATCAAACACATCTATAATCACATGTAGATTTAATTTATTCTATAAATAAATCATGATGAGAATTAATACATATCTATCAGGTATATTTAGGACATATAAACTAGAAAACTAACAGATCTAGTACTTACACATATTTGTTACATACCGGAGATTTTATTTGAAAGAAATAGCTACAATAGATGTAGTAGGTACTGCTTGAATGGCATGAGACCGTCAACGATGCGTCACACCAGAACGACATGCAAAACACGCCATGGTGAAAGAACAACGAGCAGTTACACAGAGCGCTTTCTAAAAACCTTATTCGCCTTCTCTCGGTGCAAGATTTCGAACATGATAGTTTCATAGACTTGCTCTCGTGATCATTGGTGCACACCAATAGATGAGATGGAGTAGACTACATGCAACAACAACATAGGAGAGAGCAAAACCTAGATTAGTTTTTTTTTCATGTCTTGTGAACGGCCGATGAATCGTATTTTATAGAGAAGTCAAAATATGTGATAAGGTCATATATTCACGACTCGTAATTGATTTGAATAGGTTACCTCTAACCGATTCAAATAAATCATCAATGCATAGCAGCAAAACAAATCTATAAAAAAGAAAGCCCCGGCTTATTTTTTCGAAGCTTAAAATGTTCCAAACATGCCTTAAAGTAAATTACATGCGAGTGTATTTCTTATTGTCAAACTAGGATGCCAAAGCGTGTGGTGTCTTTAGTCCTCTATATGTTTTCAGGACCTAAAGATATAAATTATTTTAGTTTTCATTTTTTTTCTAAATATAAGCCATTTTAGAATTTCTTATTTTTTAATCTTTTCATGTTTATTCTTGTCAAATAAATGATACCATTCTCATAAATAAATAATTTGTATTTTCTAAAGTAGAATAAATGAGAATGAGAAAATAATTTTATTTGATTTTTTAATTTTTGTGTGCAAATCCAAAAATATATAAAAATCAGATCTAGTATGAATGTCTGATTTCTAAAAAAAAATATAATTGTAAATAGGATGCCCTGAAAATGGCAGAAAAAACAATCCACGAGAGAAACCGATCTTTCATAGTTATAGTAACCTAGTTTGTCGAATTGGGACGAAAACTTCTCAGCTGCTTCCTGACAACAGTTATTTCGCTAAGCTACAACGCGTCTGAAAAAAAAAACACTGACAGACGAAGACAAAGGCTCAATTTTTGTTTCGCCTCGCACTCCAATTTTCCTCTCGTCTTCCCCAATCAATCGAGGGGATTTCTCTCCCTTTTCCTGGTCACCCTTGTTTAGTTTGGTCAAACATGGACCAAATTAACCATTTTTTCCTTTTTAAAAACACAAGTAGTAGGGAGCAGTGAGGTGAGCCAAAGCATAAAGGAGGCCACGACGACGACGACCTCCCAATTCTCTCTCCTCCATTTTCGGTCTCCCAAAGAATCCGAAGACCAAGAATGCCATAAGCGAAGAAGCCCTTTCTCCTCCTCCTCCCCCACCTCTTCTAGTCGTGGTCGTGGTCGTCGGAGGTAGTCGGGGGCATCACTTCGTCCGGGTTCTTGATTCGGGGGCATCACTTCGTCCGGGTCCTTGATTCGGGGCGGGAGGAGATGAAATCGCCATTGCGGAAGTTCCGGGGCTTCGGCCTCTACCACCACAACCGGGAGAGGAAAGACCACCGCCCGCCGCCGGCCAAGGACGAGCTCGTCTACGCCGCCAAGGTTTTCCCACCGGTTCTTCCTTCGCTTCTGGTTCCTCTGTTTTTTCTTCCCCTTTTCCTTTCTGGACTGTGGCGCGCGCCCCCCGTGGGTGGGATTACGCGCCAAAACCGGATCGAGGGGCTTGACTGATCGGAAAGTTGCGATTTTTCCGCCTTTTTCTTTGGCGGATTTCGTTGCGCTCTGCTAATTGCAGCTCGGAGTTCGTAGCCGTTGTGGTTGTTTGGGATTATTGGGTACATGGATCAAACCTGTTGTTTATTTGTTATTTTACTTCGATCGTTTTCTTTTACTTGTGAGGCTGAAAATAATAAAATCCCACGCGAAAACTGTAGAAACCCTTTCGCAATTCGATATGTTATTACCAAAAATTATAATATACGAAATATGTGAAAGTTGACTGCTTTTTTATGTGTTATTGTGGTTATTACAATCGTTCGGATTTTTGTGAGTTAGCTCTTGGTGGTCAAAGTCTACGGAAGGATGCTTGGATCGGTGAAGTTGCTATCTAGAAATGGTCTCAAGTCAACAATTCAAAGTCACTGTGAAGGGAAGAAATGCTTTATTTATGCTAGCATTGGCTGCCGGGTTCTTTTATTTTTAAGATCGACATGAAAAAGGAGTTTTTGTATTTTAGGAGAGCTCAGTGGTGCCAGCATATTCCACTTCAGCAACACTTATCTACCACTGATGACGCAATTTGAATCTTCATTAATAAATTATGGTCAGAGCTGTTTGAACCTTGGATTCTGATTTTAGCCCTGTTTAAGGCATTGTCTTAATGCATGTGGATTAGGTCCAATCCCATCTGATTGAAAGGGAAATTGAACTAAAATATCAGTAAAACCAAAGGGATTGGGTTTATTGTCCTCCAATCCAAACAAACCCTTAGGGGAAGGGATCGAAGTTCGTGCAATCATTTATGTGCTAGCTTGGAAAGGACTACCAGCTACATATTTTGTTCATTGCTGGAGTTGTTCATCAATCTGTTGAATGAGAGCGCGTGCTCTGATAATTCTGTAAGAAGTCTTCTGGTCCACTGTGTCGTTTGAAGTTTTGGGCTAGGAACCACAGGTTGAGACTT
>KE373187.1:151093-176455 GCA_000418225.1 Zizania latifolia
GATACTTTGTATCGGCTATTTGATTTTCTTTGCTTCCGTGTATACTTAGGCGTTTATCCATTTGCTTGGGTAGTACCGCTTTAAGTATTTTCCATTTAATGCCTTCTCAAACAGTTCTCCTTCTAAGCTCTCGAGTAGATAAGCGTTACCGGGAACTGCTCGATGTATCCGATAAGGCCCTTCCTAATTAGGTGACCATTTTCCGAACCGATTATCTTTAGACCCAATCGGTAGAATAAGCTTCCATACTAAATCTCCTTCTTCAAATGACTTGGGCACCACCTTCTTATTATAATGTCTGGCCACCCTTGCTTTGTTTTCTTCGATCTTCTCGAGGGCTCTTAACCGGTTCTGTGCCAAATCATCCAAACCACCTGTCATTAAATTATAATAATCATCGGCTGTAAGCTGATTTTGCAATGTTATCCTTCTTGAGCCGATATTATTTTCCCACGGCAATACTGCTTTATGTCCATAAACCAACTGATATAGCGGCACCTGTGTAGCTCCGCGACATGCCATCCGATAAACCCAAAGTGCCTCCGATAGGGATCGATGCCATCGCTTCGGCTGTTCATTGATTTTGTGCTTTATCAAACTCTTGTTAGACGCCTCCGCTTGTCCATTTGCCTGTGCATAATAGGGTGATGAATTCAATAGCTTGATCCCCATGCTGACTGCAAATTGCTAGAACTCCTCCGATACAAAGATTGACCATTGATCGGTTGTAATTGTCTGTGGGACCCCGAAACGGTATATTATATGTTCCTTAATGAACTCGATTGCATCGGCTGAAGTAACCTTCTTTAAAGGAATGGCCTCTACCCATTTGGTGAAGTAGTCTGTAGCCACCAGAATAAGCTTGTGTCCCTTGCTTGATGCTAGGTAAATCTGGCCGATCATGTCGATACCCCAACCTCTAAAAGGCCACGGCTTGATTATCGGGTTCATTGCCGATGCTGGAGCTCTTTGGATGGTTCCAAACTTTTGGCAATCCTGGCATCCTTTATAATACCTTATGCAATCTTCCATCATGGTTGGCCAAAAGTACCCTGCCTTGCGGAGTAGCCACTTCATCTTCTGGGCTGATTGGTTTGTGCCACATATGCCATCATGGACCTCACACATAACAACCTTCGCCTCTTCGGTGTTTATACACTTGAGCAGCACTCCATCAATAGTCCGATAATACAGTTCTTCATCAAGCAGCACATACTTCGTAGCTTTGTACCTGAGTTTTCTTAGCGCTGATTGTGAAGGGTTCTTTAAATATGTAATGAGTCCGTACCATCGGCTTCTAACTCTGCAATTTCTATCTCAATCGGCTTAGCCATCGGTTTATATCCCGATGCCGTTTGAGCCAAATTGTTCGCCTCTGTATTCTATTCTCTTGGGATATGAGTGAGGGTTATGCTCCTGAAGCTTGATATCAATTCTTGGCACCGATTGTTGTAAGTCTTTAAAACGTCATCCTTGTATTCATATTCACCTGGTAGCTGCTTCATTACTAGCAAAGAATCTCCCATGATTTCCACCGCATCGGCGCCAACTTCTTCCAGCAATTGCAACCCCTTTAGTACTGCTTCATACTCTGCCTGATTGTTGGTCGAAAATGGCTTGATTGTATATGCAAACTCAAAAGCTGCCCCCCGAGGCGATATGATCACCAATCCGATACCACATCCATGCCAGCACACCGATCCATTGAAGAATAGTGTCCATGGTGCCGGCTCCACGTAAGCTACCGATTCATCTCTGTGTTGAACTATGAAATCGGTCACTGCTTGCCCTTTTACTGCCTTTGCCGGCTCATAACGGATGTCAAACTCAGTGAGAGCGAACACCCATTTTCCGATGCATCCCTTCAACACCGGAGTTGATAACATGTACTTAACCACATCGGCTTTGCAAACGGTACACTCTACCGATAATAGATAATGCCTTAGTTTGGTGCACGAGAAGTATAAGCACAGGCAAAGCTTCTCTACAGCGAGGTATCGGGTCTCTGCATCCAACAACCTCCTGCTAAGGTAGAAAATCACCCTCTCCTTTCCATCGACCTCCTGGACTAAGACTGACCCAATGGCTTTCTCATCGGCTGACAGGTAAAGCCTGAATGGGATTCCCTTCTGAGGTGGCATCAGTACTGGTGGTGAGCTTAAGTAATCTTTAATCCCATCGAACGGCTTCTGTTGCTTTTCTCCCCACACAAACTCTTGGTCGGGCTTCAGCTTCAGCAAAGGAGTAAATGGCTCTATTCGTCCTGATAAATTTGATATAAACCTTCTCATGAAATTTATCTTCCCGATCAGTGATTGCAACTCGGTCTTATCAGCAGGTGGTAAGGTGTTCTTGATTGCTTCAATGCTGCGCTGGCTCACTTCAATCCCCCTTTCATGCACAATAAAGCCCAGAAACTTTCCAGCTGATACGCCGAAGGCGCATTTCTCAGGATTCATCTTCAGCCCGTATTTCCTTGTTCTCTCCAGTACTTGTTGTAGATCGGCCATGTGTCCTTGGATACTTCCTGATTTCACCACTACATCATCTATATAGATTTCCACCAGCAAGCCGATCAAATCGTGGAATATGTAGTTCATAGCCCTCTGGTAAGTTGCTCCGGCGTTCTTCAACCCAAAAGACATTACTACCCACTCGTACAATCCGAGGGCGCCAGGGCATCAGAATGCGGTTTTGGGAATATCCTCGTCTGCCATGAATATCTGGTTGTATCCTGCATTCTCGTCCATGAAGCTTATTATTTTATGTCCCGATACCGCGTCCACCAGCAAATCTGCAATCGGCATCGGATATTCATCTTTGGGCATTGCCTTGTTTAAATCCTTGAAGTCCATGTATTCATCTTCAACACAGGGACGATGTTTGATACCCACTCAGCGTATCGGCGTGGCCTTATGAATCCTGCATCATATAACCTTGTGATTTTGGCCTTGATGTCTTGGTACAGTTCTGCCTTGAATCATCGAGGAGTTTGCTTGAACGGCCGATATCCTGACTTTATCGGGAGCCGATGTTCTACAATCGATCAGCTCAATCCTAGCATCTCGTGGTACTCCCAAGCGAAGCAATCCCGATACTCTCGTAATAAATAGATCAATTCTTTCTTTATTGCCTCAGGAAGTGTAGCACTTACAAAAGTTGGTCTCGGTCGGTCACCGGGTCCGATGTCTACCTCCTGTAGCTCATCGGTCATAGCGAATCCTTGACCGAGTTTGCCCTCAATCTTGTCTATGGTGCCCTTAGAGTGTAAGTTTGGGTTCATCATTATTGATTGGTTTGATTCCATCGCTCGATACGTCCAGAAAGTCACCGTCCCAGGCTCTACCTGACAAGCAATCAACGCCTTCCATCTCCCAAACCGATAAATCGGCCGTTGCTACGTTAATCGATTTATCGACAGGGATCACCTCCACTTGATCTCTAGTCCACTGCATGAGACTCTGGTGCATTATAGAGGGGACGCAACAATTGGCGTGGATCCAATCGTGTCCTAATAGTAAGCTGTAGGAGCCCTTTCCATCGATAACAAAAAATGTAGTTGGTATCGTTTTGCTTCCGACTGTGAGCTCTACGTTGAGGACTCCCTTGGCCTCCGATGAGTTACCACCAAAGTCCTTAAGAATCATATTTGTCTTGATCAAATCTTCTGCCCCCTTTTCGAGCTTCCGATACATCGAGTATGGCATGATATTGACGGTTGCTCTGCCATCCACTAACATCTTGGTTATCGGTTTGCCGTTTACGAATCCCTTGATATAAAGAGGCCTCAAGTGCCGATGATCGGGATCACTTGGCTTGTCAAATATGGCCGATTAAGGTGTCAGCACCAGCTGGGCCATTGCCTCGGCCTATTCATCGTCACTATTGGGGGCGGTCCGATATTCTGCTAGGAGAAAAAACACCATGTTGACCCCCACGGTTTCTTCCTTATCCCGATCGGCTTTCGCTTTTACGAGCCATTCTTTCCTGGTCCTCTTGGGGCGATCGGATTCCTGCTCCCGAAAGGCAAGTTCTTGGAGTTCCCTTTGACGCAGGCGCTGGACCCTTCTCTTCTGATTCTTTGTGAAAATGCAGCTTGGGCACCATTGCTCATTCTTCTTCTGATGGTTATGCCAAGGCCTCTCATCAGACAAACGGTCACCGCCCCCCTGGCAGTTGTCTTCTGTGTTGATGGGCCCGAGCCGCTCGTGCACCGATGGTTTACACGGAGGAGTCCTTCGGTCACCTTCATATGATCTATCATCATCATAAGGCCTCCGATCATCATCGTGGGACCTCCGATTGGCTCTGCTACCACCGCACTCCGGGCAATTATCCATCGATGGTAGTCGCATCCCTTCATTCCAGTAGAATCTGAAGAACTCGCAGTTCCAGTGGGGGTTGAACCGCGAGTGGGTCTGATCGGTTTCATAATCGTCTTCCTCACTTGCCTTCCTCTTGTACTTATTTATCAGGCCCGATGAAGTAAGTCGTGTCTGGTCCCTCTCCTTCCCGATGCGCCTATCTCCCTCTCTGTGCCATTCATCGGGGTGCTGGATGTGGACCATATTGGTGAGGAATGGGTGTCCATCGATGTTCATTGGCCTCTTTCCATCGTCGAACTTAATTCGGCCCTGCTTGACGGTCGATTGGATTTGCTGCCTGAACACCTTGCATTCATTGGTGTGGTGCGACGGAGAGTTGTGCCACTTGCAGTATTTCCTCTTCTTCAGTTCATCGATCGACGAAATCACGTGGTTGGGTGGCAACTGGATCTTCTTCAGTTCTTCAGTTTTTGCCTGCTGGTGTTTTTGGTCGGGTGTCTTAGTACTAGATTCCTAAATTTCTTTTATCTAACCCTAGTACTGAGACCTCAACATTTTCTCGTGTGTAGGCCTCGAGAGCGAGGAAGGAGAACATATGGCTAGTAGACTCCGGATGTTCACGCCACATGTCTGGAGACAAAAATTGGTTCTGCTCCCTCACACGCGCATCCCGGTCTGAATCAGTGACTTTTGGGGATGCTTCTACTAGCGTCGTCATTGCAAAAGATATAGTCAAGATAAGTGATAAATTTATGTTCAAAGATGTAGCTCTTGTTGATAATCTAAAATACAACTTGCTTTCTGTATCATAAATAATTGATGAGGATCTTGAGGTGTGTTTTAAAAAATCTGGATGTAAAGTTCTTGATGCCTCTGGTGATCGTGTGTTTGAGATTTTACATTTTAGAAAGTTTTTAAAGCTGATTTTGATTCACCTTCATCTTCTAAGATTAAATGTCTAGTTGCCAATAATTTTAAAGATTTATTCTTCTGGCATCGTAGACTTGGCCATGTTGGTTTTGATCATCTCACTCATGTTAGTGGTTTGGATTTTATTCGTGGTTTACCGAAACTTAAAGGTGTTGGTGATTTGGTTTGCTCTTCTTGTCGTCAATGCCAAAATGATTTCTAGCTCACATGCTCCTTTTACCTTGGTTATGACAACTGCACCTGGTCAACTTTTACACATGAATACTGTTGGACCAGCTCGAGTTCAATCTGTTGAGAAAAATTGGTATGTTCTTGTCATTATTGATGATTTCTCTCGATACTCTTGGGTTTTATTCATGGCATCTAAGGATGAAGCTTTTGGTTTTTTTCGAAACTTGGTTCTTAGATTTTCTGTTAAACTCCCGGGAGCACTTAGAGCAATTAGAAGTGACACTGGTACTGACTTTAAGAATTTATCTTTTGAGTACTTTAATGCTAAAAAAGACATTGAACATCAATTTTCCTCACCAAGAGTCCACAACAAAATGGTATTGTTGAAAGAAAGAATAGAACTTTGGTTGAGATGGCTAGGACTATGCTTGATGAACATCAGACTCCTAGGAAATTTTAGGCTATAGCAATTTCTGCAGCTTGCTATATTTTAAACAGAGTTTTCTTGCGATCAAAGTTGTGCATAATTTGTTATGAGCTTCGTTTTGGACATAGACCTAGTGCTTCTCACTTGAGAGTTTTTGGGTGCAAATGTTTTATGTTGAAATCTACAAATTTGGATAAATTTGTAGCAAGATCTCAAGATGGTATTTTTCTTGATTACCCTGCTCATATTCGTGGCTACCGTGTACTTGTTCTAGAAACTAACAAAATTATGGATACTTATGAAGTCACTTTTGATGAGGCTAGTCCTGGTACTAGACCCAACATTACAGGTATAGGTGCACAGATTCAGGGAGAGGATAAAAGCATCTTTGTCAAAGAAAGTGATGACGAAGACGTTGGTGTGATTGGCGGTCAGACCAACATTCGGGTCGGGTCTGACCAGCACCTAGAGGCAGTCGAGGAGCAATACCGACTATAAGGAGATGAAGTGTCGATAACTTTGAATGCTCCTCGAGAGATCACTTCGTCGCTCGAAGATGTTGTACAAGACACTTCTTGAGATGTTTCCGCCCCTTTGCACATTCAACATCAACATCCTCCTAAACAAATAGTTGGTAATCTCTATGAGCGTGTCACTTATTTTAGGTTTGCGTCTCCTGACTCTCATGCTCATTCAGCTTTTGTTGTTTCTTTTAAACCCAAAGGTATTTCTCATGCTTTAACTGATGAATCGTGGATCAATGTCATGCATGAAGAACTTAAAAATTTTGAACGCAATAAAGTCTAGAATCTAGTTGAACCTCCTCAAGAACATAACATTATTGGAACTAAATGGGTTTTTTGAAATAAACAGAATGAGGATAGTTTAATTGTTAGAAACAAATCTAGGCTTGTTGCTCAAGGATTCACTCAGGTGGAAGGTTTGGATTTTGATAAAATCTTTGCTCCTGTTGCTAGAATTGAAGCCATTAGACTCATTTTAGCCTTTGCTGTATCTAAAGGTTTTAGATTGTATCAAATGGATGTCAAAAGTGCTTTTCTTAATGGTTTCATCAATGAGGAAGTTTATGTTAAGCAACCACCTAGTTTTGAAAATCCTAAGTTTTTGAACCATGTTTTCAAGTTGTCCAAAGCTTTATATGGTTTGAACCAAGCTCCTCGAGTATGGTATGATAGGTTGATATGAAAAAAGTGGATGAAACTTTGTTTCTTTTCAAACAAGGAAATGATCAACTTTTTGTACGGATTTGTGTGGATGATATTATCTTTGGTTGTTTATCTCACACTTTGGTTTCTAAGTTTTCTGAGACTATGTGCAGAGAGTTTGAGATGAGTATGATGGGCGAGTTGACGTACTTTTTGGGACTACAAATCAAGCAAACAAAATAAGGCACTTTTGTTCATCAGAGTAAGTACACCAAGGATCTTCTTCGGTGTTTTGACATGAAAAATTGCAAGCCGATTTCTGCACCGATGGGAGCTACTTCTACTTTGGATCCTGATGAGGATGGTGAGCCCATTAATCAAAAAGAATATCATAGCATGATCGGCTCGCTTTTGTATCTCACTGCATCGAGGACGGACATTCAATTTCCTATTTGTCTGTGCGCTCGATTTCAAGCTTCTCTTCATACTTCACATTGTCAAGCTGTCAAGCGTATACTCAGGAATCTCAAGTTTACTCAAGAATTTGGCATATGGTACTCTACTTCCTCAAGTGTTAGTTTAAGAGCTTTTTCTGATGCTAATTTTAGAGGTTGTAGAATTGATATAAAATGTACTAGTGGTACATGTCATTTCTTGGGAACATCACTTGTTGTTTGGTCATGTAGAAAACAATCTTCTGTTACACAATCCACTGCTAAAGCTGAATATGTTGCTGCTGCTAGTTATTGCTCACAAGTTTTTTAGCTTATTTTTACACTCAAAGATTATGAGATTAACTATGATCGTGTTCCACTTTCAAGAGCATTAAGCGCTATTTTGGTTTTGTGGACTCGGTTGAATTATGTGTGAGGTATTTCTCTTAGATTAGTCCTGGTGAAAGCCAACATTATAAATCACTGAAATCATTCAATCTTAGTGCTGATTTGAACTTGAGAATTATGACTTAGTCTCATCTTGAGGCTTTTAGACTTGATTGTTAGCTGGTTGATCTATCTATTTTATTTATATTGTAAATCTTGTCACATGGTTGCTTCAGGTATACTTCAAAGCTCTCAAATCAAGAAATAAAAAATAATAATGTGCTCATGATAATTTCTCTCTTTTGCTTTACTTGATGAAATCATTGTCAAAGGGGGAAAATATTTAGGGGAGAAATTAGTTTTTGATAAAATCATTGTTTTTTACAATCAATTTTCAAGGGAGTTTTATTTATCGTTCTTTGAAAAAACTTTAGGGGAGAAAAACTTGTGCTCGTGTTTGTGCTTTCAAAAATAAAAAATTTCTTCGTGCCTTTTAATGGTGTTGCCAATGTGTTCATTAAGGGGGAGATTGTAAGATCATGTATATGATCATTGATTTATGATGAACACATTGGTTTGATGTTGATATGTGATGCACAAATTAGTTTTGATTGGTTTGAGTGGTCGAGCACTCTTGTCAGGCACTCAGCACTTAGCACTCGAGAGAATTCAGCCCTCGAGAGAATTCAGCACCCAATAGAATTCAACACTCGAAATTTTAGATCACTTGGATTTTTGATGTTCGAGTTGGATCATATGCTTAAATTGGTTATTCTATAAATACATAATGTTTATGATTGATTGGAATGTTTGAGTTAAGTTGGAAAGGATTGATTTGACTGATTGAGTCAAGTTAGAAAGAACTTGTGCTCAGAAAAGGGTTTCTTGGTTTGTTCATATGCAAACATTGCTTGAGGACGAGTCGTGGTCGATGACGGGATCGAAGCTAGGCTCGGGTAGGAGTTGAGGCTCAGAACGGTCGAGGATGTCATGTGGGACACTCGGGCTAGAGGATGAGGCACGTGAAAATGACGTTTTCATATGTCGTACATAGGATATGTGTGAATATGGAAAGGATGCGAGGTTTTCGTATGACATACGCAGGATGTGTGCAGATATAGAAAGGAGGCAAATTCGGAAGGAGTTAGGATTTATTGGATTCATAAGAGATATGGATTCCTAGATAGACTAGGATTCCAAAAGTTATTATTTTCATAGCTCATGGTGGCAGCCATGAGGGACTATAAATAGACTAGAGGGGACAGCAAAATAGATGTACGAGGAACAAGAGAAAAATTAGGGTTTAGCCTTTTGCTCTCCATCTAGGGCTTTATACGTGATTCGGTGAGGGGTGCTTTAGATTGCACCTTGTAAACACTCTTATACAATAAAGATTCATCTTCAAGCATCAAAGAGTGTGGTATCGCGTTCTTTCTTCTTAATGTTCATCGGTTTTACTTGTAATTTAATTCAATTTGATTCATCCAAAACCTTGCTAGGATATTAAGAATGAGATCTGCAAAGTTTCATTGGTTAATTCCTCGTATTTTAAAAGTAATTAAGGTTTTAATTTTCGGATCGGATCTATTCTGTTTTTACGCTACTGCAACTATCAGGATCATAACTTTTGATTAGGAACTCGGATTTGAGTGAAATCTCCTAGAAAAGTTTCGTATTGAAGTCAATGCTACCACATAAAAGCACTTTAGAGACGGGTTATAACGTACATTAGTTACGGGCATGACCCCCGTCACTCTTATCACATCAGTAAAGCCTTATCATTAGGGACGGGTAAACACTCGTCACTAAAGGGTCCCTTCTGATACACGCCACATCTGGCATGACCCCTTTTAGTGACAGGTGAATATGGTGACCTGTCACTAAAGGTCAAACTATAGTGATGGGGAGTACCTGATACCCGTCCCTATTGGGAACCTTTAGAGACGGGTCTCAGTGGCTACCCGTCACTAAATGGGGTCATGCCAGACGCAAGTGGACCTGGAGGGACTCTTTAGTGACGGGGAGTAACTGACATCCGTCACTATTGGGAGCCTTTAGTGACGGGTATTTATTTAGACCCGTCACTAATGTTATGGTCATATTGTAAAAAATAATTTGTTTAGGCTGTATCCTGAATCAAAGCCAGGATTTGGCAGCCAATATTGTACATTATAAACAACACATAATTCATCACAGAATGCCATCATCACAAATTGTATTGCACAAACAAAGCATACACCAAAAATTGTATTGCAAACATCACAGATTTCACCAAATGTTATAAGTTATATTACATCACAAGTTCACAACCAACAAACATTAATTCTAGCATTTATAATAGAAAGCGCCAGCCGGTTTGAAGACTTGCTCCACAAGAAATGCCGCTAGCCGTGAACGGATGTCCTGCAGGTCAGCCTCGCTAAGATTGCCTTCAGGTATGTTGAATTCCTACAAATTTAGTTTTTTACGTTAGTCGACGTTTACATAAGTAAAATGTAAATTCAACATAGAAACAAAGTACATGATAATATCTTATGTCGGGTGATTTAAGATCCGCTATCTTTAGGACCAGTATCATATGGTGTGCAACATAAAACCCGCATTGATTTCTAGGAGGTTGACTGTAGCACTGTTATGGAAATACACGATTAGTTTGGATGACACATTAAAGTTGAAAGGGCAAACATTAAGAGACTTATCAGTATTGCGGTTTTATGCACCAACAGTCGGCGTTGCGTTGCTTTTGATGTACTAAGACCAACACCGAAAGCTCTATAACGAGGTACAACAAAATTGAGTTAAGCGAGAATAGGTTAAAGGTTAAACTTGTAGTAATAAAGTGAAGAAAACCTTACTCATCGATTATACTTCTGATTACCGAGAAGTCCCTCTCGGTGCGGTCACCATTCGGTTCCAACGATCTTGCCGAGTCAATGTACCATACAATGTTCCACTTGGGGGCGAATAGTAATAGGACATAATGTCCATTCAAGTGGTGTATGCCAATTAAAAATTATTCTCTTGTGGTGCAATCGGCGAGTACCTTACATATGTATTCGATGCATGACTCTCTATCACTCTTGATGGTTGCCAATGCTAACAGTTGTGGATCAAGAAATTTGAATGGTCGCTTCTTTCATTCTTGCCACATTAGCCTGCAGATATAAAAGAGTAGTTAATACCACATAATGACGTGTCGACATTAATTGAAAGACTAGGTTAAGTGACTTACAATGCCTAGCTCCGCAGCAAGCTGATGTCAAGAGCGTCCAAGTTGAAAAGATCATATAGATGCTCGAAGCAAAGCAAAAAAATAGTTATCGCTGGTCTAGAAATTTTGTTGCTTGTACATTACAGTAACTGAAAATTTATTATTATTATAGCCAGTTAGGTATAATGCATGGAGGTCCATTAAGGCTTGCCCACCCTTTCTTAGCTGATCTTGAGAGAGCAAAGCCTTGCCAGCTTGGTACTTAGGGTGTGCCTGAGTCCAGACTGACACCACATTAGGCTTCACAACATTTTTGGATTTTCTGCCGGTGGTCTTCTTTGTTTTGGTCTTCTTGGACGGTGGCACAGTGGCGGCATTTTTACCTTGCTCGACAGGTGCGGGATGTTGAGCAGCAGGTGCAGCAAGAGGTTGAGCAACAAGTGGTTGAGATGTAGGAGGTTGAGTAGCAGGAGGTTGAGCACGAGCCTGGCTTGCAGTAGTCTCAGCATCGACAAAAATATCCACTTGTTTTCATTGTACCCTTGTTAGATGTGCATCGCGTAGAGTGATAATTTCGTCATTCAGAGGAATAGGCAATGCGATGTCTTCCGCGTTGGGGTGCACAAAATCGATAGATACCACTGCAAATCCCTCCCTTATCGGTAAGTTATGCAGCTCATGCTGATATGGATAGACCACACCCCTTGCCACCTCAATCTAAAACCCCAGGCTTTATGATAAGCTTGCACGTGGTTGGTTCAGTTAGCCGGTCAATTGTGTCATTCAAACCGCCGCTACAAGATTGTAGGGTCACAGTTGGTCGTTGCTGCTCGACCTCTCTTGATGCACAGCTGCTCTTTCTGACACAAGTAGGGCTATCCAATGTAGCTTGATCTCGAAGGACGATACCCTGTTGAGCTAGGCTTCTCGCGATATCTGCATATAGATCCTTCTTGATCTTCACAGAGAGCGCTTCCACATCGATTCCCCTGGACCTTCTTCGCTTATTGTACATGTCAACATTGTCTGGGAAAACATGCTTCCAGCCTTGTGAGCTAGAGACGCCCCGCACGCGACCTGAGTGCTCTGGGTTGCCAAGAGCACTTGTTAGCTCATCCTACTCTGGCACGATAGTGAATGATCCTTCTGACGCTTGCACGGCTAGATCTCTGACCATCTGAACCACAGACGTTGCTTCGCTCGAGGTCCACGTCACTTCACCGCTGTCTGTCAGTCTCCCCCGGGCCCTTAGAAATGATTGCGCTCTGCCAGAAAACTGTTGTCACGAATTTTCTTTGCCCTCAGAGGCCATCTTGGCATCTTCGGCCCACCACCTATCTTTCATCCCCACGTAACCAGTTATGCCAAGAATGTGGGGTAGCTTATTCCTAGCACGGAGTTCTTTCTTGGCAGAGCTTTCTGCCTTGAAATCAGCTAAGCTCTTCATGTTGACAAATTGCGCCCAGTCCTCCTTTTTTAGGTACGGGTACTTTGTGAAGGGCTCGAGGTCTTTGGCAACGAAGTTTGAGACAAGGTTAATTTTATGAGACCTCCATAGCTTGGATATCATCTTCATAGCAGTCCTTATAGCTGCCACCTTTGTGCTCTTGGGAAAGTCAAGAAAATTATTGATCCCATCGTTGAAGAGTGCAGTCTTCTGCTCTCGACTAAGATCATCGAACTTCCTTAGGGTCAACGGGACCCTCTCCCGTGCAATAAGTCCTGCAAGCTTCCTCGGCCGCTGCAAGGCTGCTTTATCTATTGGCAGGCCATCACTGTCGATCACCTTGATGGTTATCTTGTTCGTTGGCTACTTTGTTTGCGTCCTTGGCTTCTTGATTGCTAGCTTGACCTCGTCGGTGGAGCTAGAAGACCCGATAGAGGAACGAGTAGATATCTAAACATTAAGTGAAGGAAGACCTTATTGTTTCATTACAAAAAATGTACGAACGTACGACGCTAGACTTTGGGCACTAATAGGTAAGGCTAGGTCATAAATCTCATCCGAGGATATGCGGCCCGCGTAGCTGGGCCCTGTGGTCCCGTACGGTTCTAGAGAGAATTTCAGCAGCATCTCCCCGCTGTTCTCCAAATACACGTCTCGACTTGGGGTCAAGGGGGTTGTGTATCTGGAGAACAACAGGGAGACACCACCGAAACTCTCTCTAAAACCGTACGAGACCACGTGGTCCAGCTACGCAGGCCACACATCCCCGGACTATCCAAAGTGCGTGGATAATTCGGGAGCGTCTTCCTATAAATATGACCAGTTGTCCAGTCATATTTATAACCCAACACTCCCGAACGGGAGACGACGTAATTGGTTGCGCGACTCTAACTCGTTTTTTAAAATTTATTTAGAATGAGGTAAGAAACAAGAGACTCTGATTAGGATGAAATAGAAATGTAACAAAGAACATTAATTTTAAAAATAAAATAAAAATAATGTAATGAGTACATGTTATAACGAATGGAGGTACATACAACATGAAATTTAATAACCATCGGAATGTAACATATGAATGTAACTGAAACAATTTCTCTAAGATGATTTTATAAACTGAAATTTAATAACCATATGAATGTAACCTAATGTACGTTGAACATGATTGCTCTCAGATGTCGGGCTGCCAACTTAATGGCCTCCTCGCCACTAGACTACAATTTAATTCATAGGCGTGTGTGACAACCAATTCATGAAAGAACATTTTCACATTGCATGTAATGAAACTATGAAAGTCACATAATAAAAGAACATTGCATGAATAAAATGTAGGAACAATAATATTAGCACATAATGAGAGATCATTGCATGAACAAATTTGTGAAAACCAAAAAATGAACCTTAATTGTCACACGCATCCTCATATTTCACAAATAGCATCATCTTCATTGAGCAAATTTAGTAAAAAAATTATCCGCAAAGCAACATTTCCACAAATTATCCACATTGCAATATTTTCACTAATTATCCACAAAGTAACATTTCCACAAAATATCCACACATTCACCAAGTTACAGACCATAGCCACGTCAGAGGAGGAGGAGGAGGAGGACCTTAGAAGGAGGAGGATGCAACCGAGTTGGCGGTGAGTAGGGTCGGCCACGCGCCACCGAACAGAGGCACGCGCGATGGAGCGGACGGCGGAACGGAGGCCACGCGTGACGGAACGGACGGTGGAACAGAGGCCACGTGAGACTGAACGGATGGTCGGGACAGAACGGAGCATGGTGGGGCTGGTGAGGAGCACGAAGGTAACGACGGCGGTGAGAGGCTAGGGTTAGGGTTGCGCAAATTGAAAGCGTGCCGATTCACTTCAGGACCCGCCTATTAATAAGCGGAAGTCATCAGTGACGGGTGGTAACTACCGCCCGTCACTAATGACTCTACGTAGTGACGGGTAATAACTACCACCTGTCACTGATGACTTATCATCAGTGATGGGCGGTAGTTACCACTCGTCACTGATGATCACCTATAAAGGTGACCGCACAAGTGTTGTGCTACTGTTCAATGATGTCATGGACCAGTTTGTATGGAATGAAGCCTGGTCCGACGCTTCCATAGGCTGGTGGATGCGTCGAGCTAGGCAACATCCACCACAAGCCTCCATGGCCAAGAAAGAAGAGAAGTAGGAATAGAAAGAAGAGAAGATCAGGCATTTAGTGTTCTGAAGCCGAAATACAGACAGCCAGGGTATTTAAAGGGGCTGCACTAATGGCAATTAATGTATCATCTACTTATCTTTATTAACTGTCTGCAGTTATGTGTATGGCCAAATTATCAGTGATGGGTGGAATGCAACGCCTGTCACTATTGCTTAGTCATTAGTGATGGGCGAGCAGCACCACCCGTCACTAACGACGATTATCCCTAAAAAAACTTATCATCAGTGACGGTTATCCCTAAAAAACGTCACTAATTGTGGTCTTAGGGTTGTGGGCACTTTAGTGACGCGGGTAAAACAACACGCGTCACTAAAGATCACATCCTCTACTGACGGGTGGTACTGTGACCCATCACTAATTGGGGTGCCCCTCTTTAGTGATGGGTGATAACATAACCCGTCACTATCGGGGGGCCTCATTAGTGATGGGTTATACCATGACACGTCACTAAGGGGGGTGCACTATCTTTAGTGACGGGTCAGACTTAGACCCGTCACTAATAATACAGCATTACTGACGCGTATAAAATAGTCCGTCACTAATACTGTATTACTAACACGTGTCTTTGATTCGTCAGTAAAGCTCCGTCACTAAAGACCGTTTCTATGATAGTGCAAGTTTATTGTGTTAAAATTTCAGATCAATACGAGTTACGGTTTTAAAGTTACGCTCATTTTACCATTCCTTGGTCAGCCTATGCTCTTGGGAAATTTGCCGAGTCCTCGGGAATTTCAGTCTGGTCTAGGATTTTGCTGATTGGTTAAGAATTAGCTTTCTGAATTAGTTTTTGGTGTCAGTTTTTGGGTACTGCAACCATTCACCCCTCTCTGGTTGTCGTGTTTAGTATATTTCGATCTTACAAAGAGTAATGGCTAATTAACTTTCGGTCATGCTCTCTTCGTCCGCCAACATCTGGCTCTTCAGCTTGCCCAAGAACTCCATAGATTCTTGGGCACAACTCTGCTTAGCTTTCATCGACAACTACCAGGGGACCTGGCAGAAACCAAGGACTTGATATGACCTCTAGGAATTATGGCAGAAAGAGGATGAGTTGATTTGGAGCTTTATCTGGAGGTTCTCCGAAAAGAGGACCACCATCATGGATGTCAAGGAAAGTGACATCGTTAACTATTTCATCGATGCCCTACACCACACTTCTGAGTTGCATGGAGCCCTCATAAAAAAGAAGCCAAAGACTATTGCAGAAAGTTACACCGATAGTGAAGACGTTTGGAGGGAGAAGATAGAACATTCATGCCACGAGAATCGGTCTCGCTGAACTAGGGATGATCGCTCTCAGTCCCCTCAATGAGAAGACGATCGACCAAGATCCTTCTAGGGCAAGCAAGGTCAGAAAAGAAAGACAGAAAGAACTATAGCGGTAGCCTACAGTTCGAGACGCCAAGAAGACGAAGCTATGAGGAAGGAGCTTGACAAGCCCTGCCCGTTCCATCCCAAGGGTAATCATACTATGCGCAAGTGCTATTCCTTGCAAGACGCACTGGTCAAAGAATCTCGAAATAATTCCCACCAAAGTAAATGATGTCGAGACGATGATGACGCCTCGCGAAAAGATAATCGGCCCTAGAACAACAACGATTTCCAGGAACCTCACAAGACTGTGAACATCATCTTCGGGAGCCCCACATCAGTCGAAACCAAGTGACAAAACAAGGTTCTAGACCGGTGGATCAACGCTGTCGGGTGTGAGGAGGTTCAACAGCTACAGTGGTTGGAAGTCTCGATCACCTTCTCCCGGGACTATCAGTGGACCAATGTTCCAAAAACTGGGCGATGGCCGCTAGTTGTCAATCTAGTGATTTTTAAAGTGCGCATGAGACGAGTCCTGATCAATGGGGAGAGTGGATTGGACATCCTTTTTTACCAGTCCCTCGTCGACCTCGGCATATCAGTCGACAGCCTCCGAAAGGAGGACAACTTTCTATTCTATGGTATTATACCCAGACAAGGCTCGGTACCTCTCGGCTCGATCATGTTCGGCTCTCGAGATAATTGCAGGACCGAGCATATAACCTTCTGGGTTGCAGAATACAACATCTCATTCCATGCCATCCTCAGAAGACCTTCCATAGCCAAATTTATGGCTGTTAGGCACTATCCGTACCTGGCACTCAAGATATCGGGTCCCAACGGGGTCATCACTGTACGGGAAAACGTCGGCACTTCTCGTGCGTGTGAGAAAGACAGTCTCGCCCTGGTCGAGGCTATCAACCTATCGGCTTGCATGGAGGAAACCCTCAAGTAAGTCCGAGTGGATCCCCCCAAAGCCTCAGAGGTACCAGCTAAAGCACCATCCTCCTTAGGGATCTCTACCGCGCCCTTGAGTACCAAGAAGATCATCCTCTCCGAGGCCAACCCATCGAAGACAGCAACCATCGAGGCAGGGCTTGACCCCAAATAGATAATCGCGTTCATCAGCTTCCTGCGCTCTAACATAGACATCTTCGCATGGAAACCCTCTGACATGCCTAGGGTTCCTCGGGAGCTGATTGAGTACGAACTCCATGTATACCCAATCACCAAGCCAATAAAGCAAAAGTTATGAAGGTTCACGCAGGATAGGAAAGAGACGATTAAGACCGAGATCACCCGTCTCCTAGTAGTGGGATTCATCTCAAAGTCTACCACCCAGAGTGGCTCGCCAAACCGATCTTGGTAAAAAAGAAGATGGGCCAATGGCGAATGTGTGTCGACTACACCGACTTGAACAAGCACTGCCCGAAGGACCCCTTTGGATTGCCTCAGATAGATCAAGTCATTGACTCAACAGCGGGATGTTCTCTCCTATGTTTTCTCGACTGCTACTCCGAGTATCACCAGATCAGCCTCAAGGAAGAAGACCAGGAGAAAACATCTTTCATCATACCCTTCAGAGCATACTGTTATACCACCATGTTATTTGGGCTCAAAAACACAGGGGCAACGTACTAGCAGGCCATCCAGCGATATCTCTCGGATCAAATAGGCCGTAACGTCGAAGCCTATATCGACAACGTGGTCATAAAGTCCAAAGAAGAAGATAAACTCATCAATGACATTGCTGATACATTCAAGAACCAGTGGAAGCTCAATCCCGATAAATGTGTTTTCGGGGTACCATCAGGACAATTACTCGGGTTTATCATCAGCAACCGGGGTATCGAGGCCAACCCAGACAAGATAGCTGCAATAATGAAGATGGAGAAACCCAATAATGCCAAAAAAGTTCAGAGACTTATGGGTTGCATGATGGCCCTCGAGAGATTCGTCTCTCGACTGGGAGAAAGGGGAGCTCCTTTCTTCAAATTGTTAAAGAAAGAGGAAATTTTCTAATGAATGGCCGAGGCCGACGAGGCCATTTTAGCACTGAAGAAATTTTTGACCTCGCCTCCGATCCTTATAGCTCCAAACCCGGAGGAGGTCCTTCTCTATATCGCGGCCATGACTAACGTCGCCAGCACGGTAATGGTAGTCGAGCGGCCCAAGGAGGAACATGTTTTGTCGGTCCAAAGGCCGGTATACTTCATCTCAGAAGTCCTTGGCCTATCAAAAGCAAGGTACCCACAAGTATAAAAGCTCCTCAACACCGTCCTTCTCACCGCCTGAAAGCTGAAGCATTACTTCTAAGCTCACAAAATCGTGGTAGTCACAGAATACCCTTCGGGTGACATACTCCACAATCGTGACGCAACAAGGCGAATCATCAAGTGGGCTGTCGAGCTAGGAGAATATACAATAGAGTTTCAATGTCGCACTGCCATTAAATCATAGGCTCTCACCGACTTCATTACCGAGTGGACTGAGATGTAACTACCCCTAAGCCGAGAGGAAAAGGAGTACTAGACGATGTACTTTGATGGCTCCCTCAACATAGATGGAGCCGACGCAGGAATTCTTCTTATATCTCCAAAGAGGGAAGAGCTACGTTACGTGCTACAGCTACTATTCAAGGCTTCCAATAATGCGGCCGAGTACGAGACCATAATACATGGCCTCAGGATAGCGGTATCACTCGGAGTGAAGAGCCTCATGGTCTATGAAGACTCCAAGCTAGCTATCAGCCAAGTTAATAAGGACTGGTCTTGCACCAGCGATAAGATAGATGCATATTGCGTCGAGGTTCAAAAACTCGAAGGCAAGTCCTTTGGCCTAGAATTTCACTATACATCCTTGATGATAACTCGTCGGCCGACGCCCTAGCATGCCTCAGGTCTTCTCGAGCGACGATCCCCAATGGCATGTTTATTCAAGAGCTCACCAAGCCATCAATCAAAGATGATGAGCACCAGGTCACCACCCCGTCGGTAATCATTGCCATGGCCAAAGATATCAAAGACGGGTGGCAGTCCATCATCGAGCACATCTTAAAAGGCACAACTCCAAAATACAAAACCCTAGCTGAGCGCTTGACACGACGAAGCAAGCAATACGTGGTTGTCAGGGATAAACTGTACAAGAGTGCAGCCTCAACATGGGTACTTCAGAAGTACATCCTGCTAAGCGAAGGCCTCTAAATCCTTAACAAAATCCACGTGGGAGCATGCGGCAATCATGCTGGGGCCAGAATGCTGGTCGAAAAGGCCTTCTGATCAGGCTTTTATTGGCCGACAACCAACAATGATGCCAGAGAGCTGGTTAAAAGGTGCACCGAGTGCCAATTCTTCACCAAGCAAAGTCACCTACCAGCTCAAGCCCTTCAAACAATCTCGCCAACCTGGCCCTTCACTTGTTGGGGGCTTGATATGGTCGGCCCCTTCTAGAAGGCTCCCCAAGGGATCAATCAGCTACTGGTGGACATCGACAAATTCACCAAGTGGATAGAAGTGATGCCACTAAAAAATTGCACAACCAAAAAAGCAGCACAATTTATCGAAGGAATCATCTATCGGTTTGGCGTCCCGAACCAAATAATAACTGACCTCGGGACTCAGTTCACAGCAAATGATTTCTAGGACTTCTGCGAAGAAAGACTGATCGAGGTCAAATATGCGTCAGTCATGCATCCTCGAGCCAATGGGCAATGTGAGCGTGCCAATGAGATGATCCTTCAAGGTCTAAAAGCCCGAATCTTCGACCCCTTACAGAAGTACGCCGGGATGTGGCTCCAGGAACTCCCCGCAGTACTTTGGGGGCTCTGCACGCAGCCAAATAGGGGCACAGGACAGACACATTTATTCCTCGTCTATGGCTCCGAGGCAATTCTCCCGAGCGATATGCTACACAAATCCTCTCGAGTCCAGTACTACAACGAAGGAACAACAGAGCAAACCAGAACCAAAGGTATCAACTCCATCAAAGAAGCCCAGATAGCAACCACGGTACAAGCAGATCGGTACCAACAAACCCTTTAGCGGTATCACGATCGCAATGTGCAAAACAGAAGTTTTAAGGTCGGTGACTTGGTACTTCACTAGGTACAATTAACCGTCAGGATGTACAAACTTTTTGCCCACTAGGAAGGACCTTTTATCATTGCCAAAGTTACAAGACCAGAGGCCTATAGGCTAATGCGAGAGGACAGACAAGCAGTACCCAACTCATGGAACATCGAGCACCTCCGTCGATTTTATGCCTAGCAATATTTTGTAAGATAACTTTTCTTTGTTAACAATAAATTGTGTTCAGGCACTCATTGACCCCGTGGCGCTGTTTCTTCACCGACCTCGTCGACTACTTACCTCCCCCAGACACACCGGTAGGATAGGAAGGGGTAAGCCTTCGGGCTGTACACCCGCAGTTGAGCATATTTTCTTATTAACCTCGTCGACTAGTCCCCCCCAGACATGCGACTGGGCCGAGAAGGGCTAAGCCTTAGGGTTGTACACCTGCAGTCGAGCATATTTTCTCACCGACCTCGTCGACTACTTCTCCCTAGACATAAAATTAGGCTGGTAAGGTGTAAGCCTTAGGGCTGTACACCCGTAGTCGAGCATTTTTTTTCGCTGACCCATGCCAGTTACTGATGGAAATATGCCCAAGAAAATTCTGGGGGAATCGGAAGTTCTAGCTTGAGGCCAGAAGTTCCAGGTTTTGGAGCATCTAGAAGTTCCGGTTAGACCAAAAGTTCTGGGCTAGCCCTAGTTTTGGTTTCTGGAGGAACCGGAAGTTTTAGTTCGACCGGAAGTTCCGGGCCTGAAAGGTGAATTCTAGACGAACCGAAAGTTCCAGGTGAGACCCAAAAGTTCTGGGTCGAAATAAATTCGATACAGAATGTTATTTTTAGAAGTTCTGGTTGGACCGAAAGTTCTGGGTCTGCCTGAAAGGTGAATTCTAGACAAACCAGAAGTTCTAGGTGAGACCCAAAAGTTCTGGGTCAAAATAAATTTGATACAGGATGTTATTTTCAGAAGTTCCAGTTGGACCGTAAGTTCTAGGTCCGGATGTTCCGGTTGGACCGGAAGTTTTGGACTGAAATAAATTCGTACAGAAGGTTATTTTCAGAAGTTCTGGGCCTAGACCAGAACTTCCGGGCCAAGCGAACAGATTAGATCTGTTAGATTTTTATACTGATTAAAGACCCATGAGAGGGCACTATATAAGGAGAGGAGGGGCTAGGACGAAAAGGCTGCTTGCTGTTCATGCTGTTGCTTGTTGCTTCGACCTAACCCTAGCCCCCACCTCACCTGGCTACACTGGTTGTGGCCATCTCTCCCCAAATCTCTCGTGCGGTACTAGCATACCGGCTTGAGGTGATTCCGTCTCTGTATGTGTAGATACCGTAGAGGCGCCGCTGCTACTGCGGTGCTGATCTTCCTGTGGAGATCGCCGAACTACGTCATCTTCATCGCTGATGAATGGACAGAGCTGAGCGGAGCCGATTGAGGACGCGCTTCATCAACTCTACTTCCACTGCCCTAGCGCATCTCGTGGCTAGAGGTAACGATCTATGATCTCATTACACGCATGGTTCCTAGGCGAACGGGGTAAAATTTTTAAAATTAACGCTAGCGTAGCCTCCCCATAATCCAATAGTGGTATCAGAGCCTACGTGTGTAGTGTAGACTCTTTTGTCATACAGTAATGTAACCGGACCCAGGAGAGGGTAGACTCTTTAGTCGTACACCCGCAACCATGCATCTTCAAAGAACTCACCGACCTATGCAGACTACATCCCCCTCCGAGTTGGGCGCCACATGGTCGTCGTGTATGCAACCGGATCCGGAAGAGGGTAGGCTACTTAGCCATACACCCACAGTCTTGTATCTTCATCGACTTCGCCAATCCACCATGTGGGTGATAACACATGATGCATTGTACAAGTTGCGTAAGGAAAATCACAGCATGTTTATTTTTCAAGACTAATCTTTTACAGGGATTGCATTACTTCAAAGAAGGGGGCACAACACTTCTACGATGACTACATTACTTCAAAGAAGGGGATGCAGCCTCCTTTAATTAAAAAAAACAAAAAGGTGTACAGACAGCCAAAGACAGCATTATGCAAAGCAAACATGGTGGCTGTGGACAATGAGGTTCTCACAGCAGCTTCACATGATGCAGCATCAGCCTATCACGACCGACATGAGCACCAAGGATCCTAAGGGCTGCGGCTATGATAGCAGCGACTCTGCACAACCCTCGTTTAGACCGGAGGAGATAGTCACCGACCCTGAGAGACCAGCATAAAGGGACACCACCTTCTTCACTGAGAGGAAAAACAGCGCGCCCTCGACGATAGGGTCAGCAACTGGCTCTAGGGCGCCTACTTCAGCAGGTGTCATCAGCTCCTTTCGCCGGATCGAGCCTCTACCTTGGCACCCAGACGTTAAGATAGGCAGCACAGAAGCGCCAGGCGACAAGACATCGACAAAGAGAACGACACTAGGGAAAAGCCTCGGGGATGGTACGGTATCATCCTGCACCGTGCCAGGCCAGGGGTCACAGATCATGTAGTGGAGACAAAATGAGTTTATGTGAAGATGAATGTACCAAACGAACCTAAAATCGTGAACTCCTAGCACCTAGGCCTGCCAAGTTCATGATCAAACCAATGCACCACAGATCCATGGAGCAGCAAGCAACATCAATAGCTATGACGACGATCTTTCCCTTACAGAGATCAGGAAGAGAAGCTTTGATAGAAGGCAAAACTGAAGAAACATACAAGGATAAGAAGGAGCACCATTGCGAAGATAAAGGAGGTGCCACGGTTTAAATAGCGGTGCCGCCTCAAACACCAGCCACAATCACCACTGAGAGCACCGCTTTGATTGCTGTGCGCTTTATGGCAAGAGGGACAGGACGGTTTCACCTCCTTATCCGCACCCACGTTCTGTGCCTCGTGCGTGGCCTTGTCAGAGATAAGGCACCCCTCCGTCCTTTCGTCTGTCGTGCATTGATTGTGGGCAGAAGAAGGGATTATAAAATATCTTTTTGGGCGCACTGGCAGAGTCCATGACATTTGGGTTCAACTATGCCCGTGGGTCCCACACCTAGGGGCTCGTGCGCTCGAGGATCCTCATGCCTGGGGGCTCACGTGCTTGAGGACTCTCATGCCTAAGGGCTCGTGTGCTCGAGGACTCACAAGTCCGAGGACCTTGCCTTCTTGAGGGCCTGAGCGCTCGAGGACCTGAACGGTTGAGGATTCACATACCTGAAGACTCAAGATCAACCATGCTCGAGACCACCATGGTCTCGGGACTTCAGCCACAGCCTCCTCTCAATGAGGCCTCAATGCCAATGATCCCAGAAGATAAGTTCATCAAAGTTTCAAAGGGTTCCTCGAAGGTTTTATTAGGAGATAGAGGTTCTAGAAGACTTTTCTTTGCAGATTATTTTTGACCCTCGGGAACATTTAGCTCGAGGCTCGAGGGCTAGAACGTGTGGGTGCACCTACACGGTGCACCTCACGTGAAGAGAGAAAATCGAAGCTTTTTTCAAGACCATCAGAATTAAGCAGAAGTATCAATGTTTTAGATTAAAAGAGAGCTCCTCCCAGCTTGTTTAGTCGAAGATTTTCAACCAAGCTAAGAAGAGCTCGGGGGCTGCTATCGGGATGTGACCCTCGGGTACCCCACGATTGGGCTTATCAATTCGGACCGAGAGCAGGCTAAGTTCAGCATTGCCATCTGGTATGGCCCATGAAAAGGGGTTCAGTCTTGATAAGGAAGGTTGAGTCCTTATCAGCTGAATGGACTCTAGATATGACATAAAGAAATATGTTTGTACCAGAATCCTTGTAATTAGGAATTTAGTGCCCGAGTTCGGTAGGTAAACTTAGATCGACTCGAGATAGAGTACTGAGTTGTTAGGCTCACCTCCTGAGTATATAAAGGAGGCGAGGCACCCCTAGAGGCATCTATTCATCAGATCATCTAGTCATCTAGCATCATCATATTTTTCTTGCTTTCAATGCCTTAAGCCTCCATAGCTTGATTGTGTCGTATTGTAATCTCCACCATCATATTATACACTCAAACATTGGACGTAGGGTTATTATCCTTCGGGAGACCTGAACCAGTATAAATCTTGGCTCTTGTGTTATAGAGTCAACTATCGGGTTTGAAGGCACTGTACTTCCCTAACACACATCTAATCACCACCTCAGGTACCCTCTTGGGTGGACTGCTCGGTGATTCACCGACAATTGTCGATTATCGATGCTGGTTACCGAGTGATTTGACGTCAGTAATTGGTCAGTTAGCTGTGATAACCGATCAGTTTTGGTCAAAAATGTTTAGTTTTTCAAAAATACATAAAAATAGAAAAATCATATAAAATACAGAAAATTCAGAAAAAATATAAAAAATATGGGGAAAATCTAGGAAAAATGTAGGAATATAAAGAAAATTTGTAATGCAATGATAAAATATTTAGTAAGATATTTATTATTTTTGGTTGAATGAAAGGGTACACAACTATAAATTGTAATGTTATTTTTTTGAAAAAAAAACAAAAAAACAAACAACTAGTAGGCCTGGCCCACTTTTTCTTTTTTTCTTTTTACCAATTTTGTTGTGCTCCAAAACAATCTTAAAATTGAATATTTTTTAAAAAAAATCACTTTAAATCTTTATGAATTATCTAGTATTTATAAAAAAAATTGAAAATTTTCAAATTTAAATTTGAATTTGACCCAAATCGACCAGTTTGTATCTACAGGCCGACGATGGACCTGAGCGGTAGCGCTAACCTGTTTGATACTCGCCCATTCAAACACATCGGTTTTTGTCTCCTTCCCATTTCAATAATAAAACATGATCATCCTCAACTCGATGGACACGTATAAAAGACGAGAATTGCTGCCAGAAAGTTGGATTTTTTTTAAATAATACATTTTTTATTCGAAATTTTATTTCTAGTATGCGTTTTCAAAATTTGCAAAAATAGCCTACTGTCGGTAGATGGTCTGCCGACAGAGACACTTCATCTGTCGATAGAGCTTCTGTCGACGGTTGAATTGCCGAGAGATGTTTTTACAAAAAAATCACGCAGTCCGCCCTCCTAGCCGCGCCGTCCGCCCGTCTGCCCGAGCCGCGCCCGTCGCTCGCCACCAGCGCACGCGTGCCATGCACCGCCCACGCATTGAATGGTTGCCGCCTCGCACGCCGCGCACCAGCCCTTGCATTGAATGACCACTGCCTCGCGCGCCGTGCGCTTGCCCACGTGGTCCCCACGCCGGCCGGCCATGCGCGTGGCGCCT
>KE373188.1:0-13207 GCA_000418225.1 Zizania latifolia
AAGAGAGAGAACGGGGAAGAGATAGAAGGAAAGAGAGAACGGTGGCTGTAGGCTCTGACTCTTATCTCCTCTGGAGGTTGGAAGAGAAATAAAGTGTCACTACTGACTGCACTGCTGTGTGCTACTTATAAGAAATTTTCAAAAATAGATTTATGTTTTTATGCTATATTTATATTGCTATTTTAATTTCTAATATCGTAGTATGTTCGCCATGCCATATGTCTATTGCGATGCCACGCCGCACACCATAGTCGTTGTAATGTTGTGAAGGTGGTAGGTCGCCACACTTCGCCGCGTCGCTGTAACAACTATGGTAGTATCTTCTGGGTTGTTTACTTATCTTGGTTTCTTGTTTATTGAAATAGAATTGATATCCTTCACAATTTACAAATAAGTAAGCTGAACTGTTCATATGTCATTGTTCTTTAATCTGGAACTAAAATAAGTTATGCGGTTCTAAAGATCTAACTAGTTCCTTCTGGTTGCTGCTGTTAGAGTACCAGTACACTTATATTATTGCTATTTCTTGAACAATCTTTGTGGGATTGCTTTTCTGATGGTACCTATCTATTATGTTCAGAATAGATCGTGGCAACATTTTATTGCACTGAGGTTGTATTTGCAAACGGCAAAACAACCAAACTTTTGTACTTTATGACCATTTCTCTTCATTTTGAGTCAGTTCATCAGTTAGGTCAGGACATATCATACACATTTATCAAGTAAACAATTTACCTATTGTATTTTTTGGCATTTGAAGAGGCTTGAAAATTTGCATTCAGTTTATTCGATTTTGATTAAATTTCAGAAGTAGCACTATTTGCCCCTCCTGTGTAAATTTAGTGTTTCTGGGTTCAAAACTGCTGTGATGTGTTCCTTGCAAACGTGTTAAAAAGTTTTTACACATGGTTATGTTCCCACATATTTCCCCCCATTGCATTTAGATGATTGCCTGTTTTATTCCTTAATTCTTAATCAGCTCTTTCAAACTGGTGCATTTTTCACCGGAAGAGAGCCAGAAAGGTTGTTGATACATGGGAAAAGCAGTTTAATAAGGCAACAAAGGATAAGAAAATATCATTCCTGTATCTATCAAATGATATCCTGCAAAATAGCAAACGCAAGGGTGGAGAGTTTGTGAATGAATTCTGGAGGGTTCTTCCTGGACTACTGAAAGATTTGTATAACAATGGGGGAGACGATGTAAAGAAAGTGGTCGGAAGATTAGTAAGTTATTCTTATTAGTTATTTCTTGTTACATGCTTAATGGTTAATGTTTAGCAGTTCAGAAAGAGGGACCTCTTTTATTCTCTATAGTAGTGCTAGTGCTTTGTGCCTTGCCCAAGAACACGTGATAGATCTAAGAGGCTGTTTGGTTGGGCCAATTTCAGCCCATATCAGATTACAGGGTTAATAAAAAATGTTACCCATGTTTGTTTGGGTTGGGCTGTAATCGGATCAGGGGGAATTGTTACCGGGTCTAAGGAAAACGATTACAACCCAATTTGGGTGGAAACCCTTATCGTTACAGCTCCTTTCCTCTCCTGCGCTCACTGCTCACAGCTCACTACTAATGGAAACTAAACACTGCAATGGAATCAAATATTGTAATGTAAACAAAATGCATTACACCTGTCAACCAAACAAATCTAATAATCTGTTACATTGTTATCCCTTAGCACTGTTAATTGATTCCATTAACGTTTACTTTACCTTGAGCCAACCAAACACCACCTAAATGGTCACAGTGTCAGCACCATCAAATACTATAGTGACATGGGTTTAATGGTTTGCCACTAGCTTAATTGTATTCATATTTTAATGTTCTACATTTTTCTCTGGATTCCTGATATTCTTTTGTGCTGGTGTCTTTTGAAGTTACAGTCATGCGAATGTTAATTTATGTCACACATGTGCAGTAAATGTGATCTACAAGTCATGTAAGAATTGAAATCAATTTTAAAAACGATTATGCTTTCTAGTTGGTAGCCTTGTTTACTTCTACTTGTAACTGTTGTAGGTTTAATTAAAGGGTCCTTTCCCAAAGGACCGTCAGACTAAGTAGTCAGCAGCTAGAAGCAGTAACCTAGACATTTCTTCCATTGGTATTCCCTAGTGTGTTTTCCCCTTTTTTTAACACTGCATAAGGGTATTTGCTGCCACGTGCAATACATGCATATCATAATGTGCACTAATGGGACCTTACATTGCACTAAGACATGGTTAGTTTTGGAATAGCAGATGAGAACAGATAATTTTCTTCATTGTTTTTATCACAACACCAAACTCCCAAAGGTAAGAAAATTTACTCTTGTTAAAATTACAGATAGAGATTTGGGATGAGCGAAAGGTGTTTGGAACCCGTATTGAAAGTCTTAAAGAGGACATTCTTGGCGGCACACATACAATGGGTAACAATGGCAATAATTTAAATCCAAGCTCTAACCCCTCTTCACTTTCCAAAGCTGTTCGAAAAGATTCTGGTACAACAATGAAAGTAAGTTGCCAGCTCTTGACCTGCGACAAAATTATGTCTTCTTGTGCTGGGGATGGATTCACTATATTGGTATAAATTTGAGAAAGCTATGTTTTCTATTTGTCTCTTGACGTAGAAACTGACTGTGGGTGGGATGCCTGAAAAGATTGTAACTGCATACCAATCTGTGCTTGATCGACATTTTGATGAAGACACGGCTTTAAACAAATGCAAGGGTGCTATTAGTGTTTTGGAGAAGATGGATAAAGATGTTGATGATGCTTGTACTCAAGGTAAAGGATTTTGCTCGTGTGACTAATTCTGTTATGCCATGGACATCTGCCATTGAAGAACGTATGGCACTATTTTTATGTCTTAACGTGTTCTTGATTTAGCCTTTTTGTATCTTGATTGTTCCAGAGCTATTTTACACCCAATTCGATCATGTACTTAAGCTATTTGGAAGTCTGGAGCAAAACGAAATTACAGGGTATTACCATTGATATGCCAGCCCCATATGGGCTCAAGAAAATGCTAGACTAAACCAACATCATAATTCATAATCTAGCATGTTAGGCTCCGTTTGACATTGCGGTGGATTATGGTACTCTTGTTACAACTACTTTTAGATGTTTCGGCATTTGGCAATTTTTTTTTCTGTTGACTAACGTCGATGGCATATTAGGAAGAAAATGACTTGTCCAATGGCATATCGTAGAACTCGACTTTGTCAATGGCATATTTTAGAACTGTTGCTTTGTCAGTGACATATTGTAGAATTTCTTTTCTTTTAATCTATGTTGAACACAATAATATTATTGTGATCCAAAAATATAGAAAAACATTGGGCACATGACAGTTGGATACCATATGTTGTCTAATCTTAACTTGATCTGTAAAATAAACTATAACAATTATAAATCTTTATTTCCATAGCAACTTAAAAAATAGGCACAGCCAAAAACCACAAAGTAAGCCTTAGTCCATGCCATGGAGTTAACTGCATAGCTTCAGATGATCTTTTGATTTGTATGAGCTATGATATTGTACTGGTGTGTGTGTTTTCTGTTTTTCTTTTGTGACCATATTCTTGTCATGGGTTGGATCCAGCAGCGGATCCAGGATTTTATCAATGAGTATGTCATGTCAAAATCTTTATGTGCAATTCGATAATTTTTTTAATTAGGTAAATAATTATTAAATTTACATCGTAATTCAGTATACATATACTAAATAATATATGTCTTAAATTAAAAAATTAAGTTTGTATGCCACATCAAAATCTTATATGCAATTGGATAAAAATATTTTTCTAATTGGGTAAACAATTATTAAATTTACACCGTAATTTATTATACATTTACTAAATAATATGATAAGTCTTAAATTAAAAGATTAAGTTTATATGCCACGTTAAAATATATATATGCAATTCAATAAAAATATTTTAATGTAGCATCATCTAAATAGGGCGAACAACAAAACACTGAATTATTTACTAGCCGCTGGAAACAGAAAAGGAAAAAAGAGCTAAATTATTCCCTACATGGGGGATCGAACCCAGCTCCTTACAGTTAAATAGTAGGGCCTCATCCATTGAGCCACGAAACACGTTGTGAAATTTTGGATCCTAATATGTACTTGTTTAGTCTTCTCGAGCGCAGGGTATGCCAAGGCCCAATTGGCATACTGTGTAGCTCCGCCACTGGTTGGATCCATGACGGGGTAAACACCGCCGGGAGGATAGCCGGGTGGGAGGTAGACTTAGGTTGGAGAGAAGAACATTGGGATGAGGAATAGAGAACTGGATGAGAGATAAGACCTACGTTACCCAGATACGTCGATACGGATACGGATACGGATACGCGATACGACGATACTTCGATACATCATTTTCCAAAAAACACGGATACGACGATACACACACACACACACATATATATATATATATATATATTATTTTTATATATTTATACACAAATATTAGCAATGCATGTAAAAATAACAACAATAGAAATGTAATAAAGCAATTCTTAGTTCAATATTAGTAATACTTGGATACACTTGAGCCATCAAATCCTGATCTACTATTACTATCCATCAATCTACAAATTTAACAGTCACACAAAGTAAACAAACAAGACGAGTGAACAATGTTAATCTACAAATATCAATCTACAATTTTCTACACATATCAAAACAATTAGACAAGTGAACAAACAAGAGTACAAGACAGCCAGCACATGAAGTCCATGGACTGAGTGCAGAAAGCCAGACGCTGAGAGAAACAGAAAGAAAAAGCCAGATGCTGAGAGAAACAAAAAGAAGAGAAGGGAGGACCTTGTAGCTCTGTACTCGCGTGGATCTGCTCACTGGCTAGACTGCTGGAGGATGCGGCGGCCGGAGGCGGCCCCAAGCCGCGGTGGTGCGATGAGCCTGCGAGGCGATGAGATCCACGCGGCTGCGCGTGCGCGGGAGACAGCGCGACGGCGGTCGGCGGCGAGATGGGAGGCGGTAGCGCGTCGCGACTGGATCTAGAGACTGAGACCATGTGAGTGAATCAATCGGCATGGGGAGAGAAGAAGTAACCTGCGCTGCGTGTATCCGCCCGTATCCCGTATGTATCTGAATTAATTTTATTATTTGGAAAATGGAAAATAGCCGGACACGCATCGGATACGTATCCGGGCGTATTGGATACGTATCTGATACTGATACGCAGCCTGGGTGAAGTATCTGAGCTTTGTAGGATAAGACTAATTATTTCTTTATTGCTTTATTCTTGATCAATACCGCCCTATTTATAGAGCTTATAAGACTTTATATGTTTAACTAACTCTAATTTAATCTGCTATTTTAACGGAATTACTAATCTATAAGAGATAATCTGTCTTTAATTTGCTACAGTACCCATGGGTATCATTCACACTACAGTACTCGTGCGGGGACTGTTCACGTGAACTGGGCCTGGCGGTCCTAGCCCACTACCTATATGACTTACGTTACCTAGATACGTGGATACGGATACAGAAACGCAATACGGTGATACTTCGATACGCCATTTTCCAAAAACCACGGATACGGCGATACGCATATATATATATTATATTTATATATATATACCCACACAAATATTAGTAATACATATAAAAATAACAACAGAAATGTAATAAAGCAAGTGAACAAACAAAACAAGTGAAGAACGTTAATCTGCAAATATTAATCTACAGTTCTACACATATCAAGACAGACAAGTGATTAATATTTAAGTGAACAAACAAGAGTAAGAGACACTAAGACAGCCAGCGCATGAACCATGAAGTATTGAAGTCCATAGACTGAGGGTAGAAAGCCAGAAAATGAGAAAAACAGAAAGAAGAGAAGGGACCTTGTAGGCTCTGTATTCGCGTGGATCTGCTCACTGGCTGGAGGATGCGGCGGCTGACGGTGGCCCCAAGCCGCGGCGGCGTGACGAGCTGACGAGGCGACGATTGACGAGATCCACGCGGCTGCGCGTGCGCGGGAGAGCGTGACGGGGGTCGGCAGCGCGGCGGCGGTCGGTGGTGAGATGGGAGGTGGCGGCGTGTCAAGACTGGATCTGGAGTGTGGACTGTGGACTGGCGTGACTGCTCGGGATGGGAGAGGGAAAGTAAAACCTGTGCTGCTCCTGCGTATCCCGTCGTATCGCGTACGTATCCAATTTAATTTAATTATTTGGAAAATGAAAAATTGCCGAATACGCATCGGATACGTATCTGGGCATATCGGATACGTATCCGTATCCGGATACGTATCTGATACTGATATGTGGCTTTTGAGAAGTATCCGAGCTTCGTAGCCTATGACACTACATTCCTCCTTTTGAGCAGCTTATCCTCAAGCTATAGGGCAGCCTTAATCCTAACTCAACGCCTAACATAAATTAGACTCAAGCCTTTTACATGTCGGCTTAATACATTCAGTGTTCTCAAGGCGTCACCAAGGTGTCTGGGCGTATGGCATCCGCCTGAGGTACTGGGCATCTGCCTAGGCGTGATATGGTGTCGGCTGGACACCCAGCGTCTTGGGGCGAGCGCCATACATTCTAGCTGGAGCACGCGCGCGAAAAAGACCTGAGCGCGGGAAGGAAAGCACTGGCGGGAGGGAAAAGGAAACCAAGCACCACGCACAAGAGATAAGGTAGAGAGGAAAGAGAGGGAAAGTAGAGGGAAACACCTAAAAGAGGCAGCGACGCCCTACTCTCTTCAGCGGCGGCAGTGGCGGTGGCCTCTTCCACGGCGGTTGGCGGTAGATCTGCTCGGTTGCGGCGGTGACCTCTTTGGTGGCAGCGGCGTGCAACAGGTGAGAAAGGTAGAGAAGAGAGGCCGAGAGGGAATAGAGGGTCCTGCTGCTCCCCTTTCTACCGTTCTGCCAACTACCGAGCACTGTTACTGCTGCTTCTTTCTACCTTTCTGCCAACTACCGAGCACTATACGCAGCTAGTCATAGGGCACTGCTAGTAGGTGTGGTTTTGGCAGTAAGGGGTTGTCAAAAAAGAGCTAAAGTCAGCTTGATTGGAGTGAACTGATCTGCTTGCATTTATTGCCTGAGCTCGGCTAGTAGCAGCCTACTCACAGGTATTCTATTATCTGTTGAGTAAGTAATTGGCTCAGTAGTATTGAATTAGTAGCTGGTTTAGTTAACAATAGTTGGCTAATTGAATTAGTACCTGGTTTAGTTAACAATAGTTGGCTAATTGTATGGGACAAGACAACTGTGTATGGCGTCGCCTCGCCGCGCGCCTAACTCACCTAAGCGGATGGAAGGGGGTAGGTCGCCGCGTCTCGCCTTACTGCCTTAAGAACACTAAATACATTATTGTGAACTAAAAACAAATATAAGATTATTATGGGTCGCCGAGCCCTCTTAGCTTGAGGTGGATCTTCTTGGCACCATAAACATCAAACACTTGATGGAGTACCTCCCAGTGGCCGACGCAGGATTTCGACTATGGGGGTGCAACATATATAATATAGTGGAAAATGACAATCCCAACACTAGTCAATTAACACAATTTCTAATGAATAATGAAAAGTAGAACAAAAGTTAAAATATGACATTGCGATTGTATGGCTATATCACACGTAAAACATTGGATCCAAAAGATATTATATCATTGAGTTATATTCATAAACAACTACATAAAGAAAAGAGAAAAAGAGTTATATCTCATCACAATTAAAAAACTAACATAATATGTAATCAATATTTTTAGGTTCTATATACTTTTTGTCTATTTTCTCAAAAAACAATATGATATGTTATAACTTGACTCAACGAGATTTATTTGATTGAAAATAAGACATCATATCTTTGTCGCGATCTTGATTTTAACTATCATATTGGGCTAGATTGGATTTATGTATTTAAAGATCTACTAATTATTTTTACTCAACTAACCAATAACCAATAATTTATATAGTGATTTTTTTTGCAAAAAAATTTGGGGGTACAAGTGTACCCTCATGACCCAGCATGGGTCTGCCTCTGGTACCTCCTTGGTAGTTAGGCAGAGTAGGTGGCACACCGTAACATGGAGAACAACTTACATAGTTTTAAGATCATCATCAAAAGCCATGGTGAGTGGCTTTGATACCAAGTTATCATGGGTTGGATCCATGACGGGGTAATCATCACCAGGAGGATAGTCGGACGGCGGTGGCTGCTAGGAACCACCGGGAGGATAGCCGGACGACGGCGACTGCTAGGGATGAGAGGTAGACTTAGGTTGGGGAGAAAAACATTGGAATGAGGAATAGAGAACTGGATGAGAGATTAGACTAATTCTTTCTTCGTTGCTTTATTCCTGATAAATACCGTCTTATTTATAGAGCTTACAATACTTTATTTGTTTAACTAACTCTAATCTAATCTGCTATTTTAAAGGAATTACTAATATATAATATATAAGAGATATAATCTGTCTTTAATTTTCTACAGTACCCACGGGTACCATTCATGCTACAGTACCTGCGTGGATACTGTTCACGTGGGCTAGACCTGGTGGCCCTAGCCCACTACCTATGACAATTCTTTATTTGTATATTACAAAATATTGCCTGCGTGCATTAATGTATGTCCTGATTATTGGTGCATTAACCATGGCATGTTGACATAATGTTGCTGTAGACAAAATTACAATTGCGTCTAAAAAACCGCAGGTTACATTATTGTGACATGTCTTGTGCATATATTAAACGGAAGAAATCAATTTCTGGCATATCTTGTTTTACAAATTACAAGTGGTGGTCTAGCATTCATATTCATTTTGGTAGAGCACATCCATCAGCCTAACATGTTATTTACTTATTTTGCATTGAGGTAGTGGCATAGTGCCTCAAGCCCTCGATGTTGTCCACTATGTTATAATTATGAATCACCTGCTAATATAAAATTTGATTATATGTTATGATGGGCTAGAGTGAAAAACACTGTTATGCAGAGTTTAATATTAAAAATGCTCCTCGACATGGAGTTTTACGGTTACCTCTTATGATCTGAAATTTGAATTTACCCTTGACTTCTGTACCTACAAAGTTGGGAGATTGATATGGAAAGATGATGCTCTGGCACTATAGTATAATGCTTGCATTTAAATTCTTGATCAAAATAATTTAAAATGCACTTCTAATGGCTTTCTCTCTCTCTCATAGGTATTCAGTCAGCATTATCATGGATTTCTGACCTTCAAGGCCAGGAAGCAATCCTGAAACAGTGCATTGAGCAACTTGAAAGTGTTGACAGAGCTAGGATAACCCTGATTAATAAATTAAAAGAAGCCCTCACCGAACAGGTCTTGGCATCTTGCCCCTTCTATATCATCTTCAAAATGTTCTACCTCTATGGCATATTATTACAATTGACAAAGCCTTATGTTTTTTCATTTTTGTATATCAGGAAGCAAAATCGGAGCTTCTTCACATTCAGTTGCATGTAAGGATTATTCCTTTATATGCGCTTGTTATTGTCCTTGTTATTATTTGATCTTCCACTGCAGAATCACTGCCAGGATCATTCTATTTATTATGATTTTGCTGTTATTGCCCAATTAAATAGAATGTTAGGTTAAACTGCTTGATTATGTCGAGCATTTCATGGATCCATAAGCATCCATATTACAATGTATGCTTACTTTGAGCCTTTCATTTTTTACATGCCACAAAGTTCTAGAATATTGCCACAGCCTAAGATGCCCCATGAGTCCATGACAAAGCGCAACTAGAATTTCACTTTGTCAAGAGCATCCATTCATGAAATTATGTCTACATTTTCAGGATGAATAGTGTGAGGAAAGAAAGAAATGGGCATGTATACACATGCAGAAGCTCATTGCATGCTCATAAGGAAAGAAAAACTTCTAATATTGATTTATTACTTTAAAATCTCTAATATGGATAGCTGCTGAATCTGTAGCATAATTCAGCTTTATGATGGAAGGCAGTAGATCAACTATGGTCTGCTTGGGCTATTCAACACTCATGATGGCTGACTGATAGCATCCCATTTCAAGCACAAACCTGCCTCTTACCAGTTCCCATTGCCACCCTGAGGCTTTTTCTAGATAACAAGGCAACGAGCCATTTCCTACTTAGATGCTTCCCTGTTCCGACTTAAGTTTGTTTATATATGGCATGTCCTTCTCTTTATCTGTTCAAAGAGAAATACCATCTCATGGTCCAGCATCTTGGGAGGTTTGATTCATCTCTGCAACATCAGCCAATGTGGTCCTTGCAATCTTGCATTGCTGTGCCCAATGAGTATGTTCTAATAAAAAAGATGTGCCACTGATGTACCGCTGCATATGTATTTCGTTGATCACAGGTTCTTAATAGCTAAACTGCTAAATGCTTGGTCTAAACATATGCCATATCAGCATAAGTTGGAAGTTTTCATTTTTCAAACACATATCTGCTCCTCTTATGTAGTATCCATCTCTGCTGACTTTCTTTAGCATTGTTATCTGCCATCTCAGTTGCGAACACAGCATCTTTCCTGCCACTTTAGGGGTGTTTTAGCTGTTATTCTAGAAATTAGTAGATTAATCTTTGGCTAATCTCTGATTTAACTGACAACAGGTTGCTCGAGCAAAGACTGAACGTGCCATGCAACTCAGACAACGACTTGGCGGTGTCCTCAGCAATGGCATGGGATCTAGTTCTAGTCCGCTGATGGTTACACTTCCACCAGGACAAACAGCTGCCATGATGCTCAATTCAGCAACAAGGCCAATGTTTCCCCAGTTTCCTGTCACCTCCAGTGCTGTTGGTGATGAACCCAAAAAAACTGCAGCAGCGATGGCAGATAAGCTTGCATCTTTGTCTGCTCCTGAACAGGTGCTGTCCTCCATTTTCTCATCCCTTGCTGCTGAAGCTGCTTCAAGGAATGGTGGTTTGTCTACTGGAGAGCTATCTGCAGGACCTCCAGGCTTTGAGACCAAAAAGAAGCCTAGGCTTGAGAATCCCATTCATGGCGGTGACATGGGCGCTCCCCCCTTTTTTGGGCAAGTGCCACAGGTGCAACCACAGATTGGAGGCACACAGCCACCTATACAGTCAAGGACACCTGGTTCATTTCCACCACCTCCACCTCCATTACCACTTCTGCCACAATTTGGCCAAAGTTCTGGAGGAATGTTCGGAATGGGACCTTTTGGCATGGTGAGCAGCTCTGTGCCACCTCCACCTCCACTGCCCAACATCATGTCAGCAGGTTTTCCTAGACCATGTGGGCCGCCACCTCCGCCTCTGCTTACACAATCTCAGAACCAGAACCAGCCCCAGCAGCAGCAGCAGTCTCCGCAGGCACCGCAGCAATCACCAACCTCAACTGGATATTTTCAGACATCAAGTGCTGGGTTCTTCCCTCCAGTGCAGGTTCAGCAATCTCCATCTGTCCAACGGCAATGATGGTTCCACAACAATTCTCAGGTTATGAAGGAAGCACCTTGTGCTAACTTTGTATATTAAACAATAATCCCCAAGGATTGATCTGATAGTTGACAGTTCCTGCGCGAAGCAGGATTAATGCTCATGAATTGGGAGATTTGTAGGATAGGTTTGCAGCATATGTGATGTATAACTGTTCCTTTTGGTCTGAGGAGTTTGTTTAACTCTTCTTGAACATGTGAAGTAGCTAGACTTCTCTCTCTTTTGCACAGCCTGATCTTATTAGTCCTGAGGCAAACAAACGTTGGCATTACATTGTTAGTTAAGAGCTTCCCAAAATGAAAGAAACATTTTTGGGCTGCTCAATGGTAGAACTTACCAGTGGCATTGTTACAGAGGCCATAGTCCCATAGGTCCTTATGTGAAGTTGCGAACTGCAAATATCTTTCATGTTTTATTTGTTCGTTTATTTATTTGCCAAACTGCTTGCTATGAAAATCTGCTATTTTCCAAACGACTCCTTCCGATTATGTGGTGATGCTGTTAGCTGAGATTTACGGATGATAATTTAGGTGAGCTGAAGTCAATGTACACTGCATTGTGAGTAAAACGCGTCATTAAGGCAAGGTAATTTTGCCATAATCATGAACCGAAGCTCCCTTACCTTGCTCCGGTAAAAGTAATTTCCCAGTATTAGTTATATATTTGCTGGTTGCTCCAGGTATATGAAAACACAATTATGTATGGGCATTATGAGCAAATGTGGATCAGAAATACACACTGCAGTGGTCCATTAGTTCATATATTCTTGTTCCAATCCAGTCACGTATGAGCATGGACGCATGGTCGCAGGAAATTGCCCGTGAAACGAAGAAGATTGCTGATAGTGACATATGGAGCAAAAGGAAGCCAAAAAGACCCCGTAATAAATTGCAGCACATACTCCCTCCAATTTTATAAAATTTTTTATAAAAGAAGTCGTTTTGCACATGATTTTAGATATCAATAAGTGATTAATTAGTGTATACTTTTCTAGTTTGCCTCTATTAAATACAATGCTAGAGGAAGGACAACGTGAGATACGAGGAGGAAATAGTACTACTTCAAGTGTATAAATGTCTAAAATACATAATAAAATACAAAACGACTTATTTTAGATAACTTTTGATATAAGTCTAAAACGATTTGCTTTATAAAATCGGAGGAAGTACCTTATTTCTCTTACAAGCGGATAAATCAAGCAATATCCTTCACAATTGGATGGTGGATTGTGAATAACGTACAAGAAATTGAATTTTGTTCCCCAATCGCTTGTACTCACACAACTCCACTTATCAAAGATCTATTACAACTGGTCAAATGTATCTCCAACAAAATATTAGATTAAAGTTATGGTTAGATTACAAATATTTAGTTATCTTATTTTTGTTTTAGGCTACAAATAAAAGTTTAAATCAATTTATTTTATCATATAAACTCTAGATAAATATAAATATAGATCTCAGGACTTAGTGATACAAATATGATCTAAGCTACAAGCTATCTAGCATTATACTGGAACTAGAGATAACAGTTGCGAGATTATCCCGTACTAAAGCTGGCTGGGTTAGAAACATAGAATTATCTACAAGATCGCTGAGAAAAACGATACATATCTGCGAAATTTTGCTAGCTAATTAGGAGGAGAGCAGAACGAAGCAGAAGGTGCATGCCATTGCCGGCTTCTAGTTATGCCTGGGATTGAAATTGCTCCGCGGCGAGGGCCTCATGCTGGCGTCGAACTCCACCTTGGGCTTGGCATTCGCCG
>KE373188.1:74369-84683 GCA_000418225.1 Zizania latifolia
TTTTTTTTTGTTTTAGATGCTTTCGCAAAAGGCATGTAACTACGGACTATTTTGCTACCTTACTGTGTGATGTTTGCAGGTGCAACGATCATGTAACTCACAAATGCTCTTATCTCAAGGATCCAAAGGGTGTGGTGCAGGCAGTCGGCTACGTGGTGGAGGGTCTAGTATTTTACCATATAACATATGGCCTGATCCAAATGCCTAAGAGGGATAACAAGAATGCATTAGTGACAGTGATTGGTGGGATTCTATCTCTAGCACAGATCATTGCACAAATGTAGAGACTTGTACCTGGTAAATGGATGTGGGAGGTAAAGGAACATGGTGAAAATGCTTTCATAGTGACATTTCCATCTAGAGCCGATCTCGAGCGTTCTGTGGCTTTTGGTAGTGCGGACATAAAGACACATGGAGTGAAATTGTAGTTCGAGGAATTGGAGGAGCAAGAGATTGGTGAATTACTCCCCACAGTTTGGATCCGTGTTCACAACATTCATAAATAGAGAAGAAGTCCCGGTATTATGGGAAATTACTTCTATGATTGGTGCACCTCAAATAGTGGACATGAAAACAACTCTAAAAAATGAGTATGGAAGGATAAAAGTAGCAGTTCTTGACCCTGCGAAGATACCTAATGTTTTAGATGTGGTTATTGGCAATCGTTGGTTTGAGACACATTTGGTAGTAGAGCAAGAAGAACAGGAAGATGACTTTGAGCACATGGAAGTTGATGACACTCAACAGGATGAGGGCAAAGGGGCCGAGGAGGAAAATCTGCATGACAGGGAATCTAAAAGGCCTAAAAATGATGATGAGAAGGCAAAGGACTCTGAAAATTCTTCATCTCAATCCATACAAGGACATAATTTGCAACACTGGAGACTTTTTATCATGAGAAAGTGTCATAGCCTAAAATTTTAAGAATATAAAAGTAATAAAAGCTGTGAATAAAATAAAAGGAAAAATAATTTTTCAATGAAAGAAATAAAAAGGGAATTTTTCTTTAAGGAAAAGAAATGATTTTTGAGTATAAAAATTTGAGGAAGGAATTTTTGCAAATAAAATATTACTGATTTTTTTTTGCAAAAGTCTTTAAAAATGTAAATAATTTTTCTGTGCTAAAAATATATTTTTCTGAATTTTTGGAGCCTTTTCTAAAATAAAAAGAATTGACAAATCAATTTTTAAATAAAAATTTGAATCCCTCCGGTTGGGCCGGCCTTTGGCCAGCCCATCGTCGCGCGCGCCCCCACCTCCACCACAATAGCCGTGCCGCACTAGCCCAGCCACTCCCACAGGACCTATCCCGTGCACAGTCGCTGACAAGTGGGCCTCACTTGTCATCCCCAACCCCCCGCCCACTTTGCCCACGCCCGAGCGCTGCCACCGCGTAATCTGCCACTGTCGAGCCCGTGGGTCCAATTCGAGCCCACCATTCGCTTCGCCGCACCTCGCTGACCTTTTCCCCTAAGGAATCGGGCCCGGCCCATGCCAGCAACTGCCTCCGCCTCAAGCCTTGCCACCAGCCAACTCCGATTTCACCACGCCACCGCCTCCACGTCAGACTCCTCCACCACTAGCTATAAAAAACACCCCTGCAAGCTTCTTCGCCGCTCCAAAACCCTAGCCACCGCCTTGGCTACCTCCTCCGCCGTCCCCGCGTGCGCCCATCGCTCTGCCACTCACCATCGTCGTTCTCTCCGTCGTCGTCTATCGGTCCTCAGCCTCGCCTTCACTGTCACCACCGATCACTGGAGCTGCCTCGCCACTGTCAACCTGAGAAACTTGCTGCCCAATCCTTGTCGCTGGTCGCTCCCGTCACCACCACTCATCACCGTTTGCACCGGTAAGTTCACCGTGTTCTTCTGATCTCGTTCCTGCCCTTGCCGCCAGTCATTGGGTCGCCGCCCGTCGGTGACTATCAGTCCCCGAGCACCGCCGCCCGCTGCCCCACGTCGCGTTAATGTGGCTGCTGCATGGCTGCCGCGTCGGCACCACGTCTGCCGTCGTCACTAGCCTGTGCGCCACGTGGCCACCACGGGGCACACCCAGTTTGTGCGCATGTTCGCCCCCTGCTGACGCAATAATCCTAGTTTTTGTTTAGGAAAATAATTCTGTATTGCGTCATAAATCTTTTTTAATTTCTAGAAATTACATAACAGTGTTTGAACTTCAAAAATTCATATCTAATTAATCCAAACTCCAAATTTAACCATTCAAATTGTAGATTTTTTTAAAATTGAGCTCTACCTAATAAAAATATGTTCACACATAGAATGGTTGGCTTACTATACTGTTTTAATTCATTATTGCTTTCTATACTGCTGTTTAGTCTTCGAAGTGCCCGAAGAGCCTGTGTACATTGAGGAAGCGCCCATTTTCATCCCTATTCAGCAAGGCAAGTCCTTCAAGTCCTTCATTTGATCATGTTGAACCCATGCTTTCAAAGCTATTATCCATTCAAAACTACATTTATTTTAGAATGTCATCGAGAATAGGAAATAAACCCGCTTGTATTGCTTCCTGTTGTTATGTACCTATTCCTTGTACACCTTGGGACTAATAACTTGACCAGTTTGAATCCTTATTATAATTTATTTGGAATGCTTAGGATTGCTTAACCCTGCTTAGAAACTAGTATCACATTTATCATGCTCATTAATACCACTTACATGTTAATGTTGGCTTATATGGTTACTTGTCGTGTAAGATCGAAATACATTAACCACGGTAACCAGAGGGGGTGAATGGTTGCAATATCCCAAAATTGATACCAAAAACAAAATCAAGAAGCTAATTCCCGACCAATCAGCAAAAATCCCGATCGGACTGAAATTCCTGAGGACTCAGTAAATTTCTCGAGGGCTTTCTCGAGCACTTTCCTAAGGGCTCAGCAAATTTCTCGAGGACACTCCCGAGGATTGAAAACAGCCTAATCAAGCAACGGTAAAGTGATCGTAACTTTAAAACCATAACATGGATTGATCTAAAATTTAACACAATAAACTAGACTTTAATACAAAACTTTTCCGTGTGATTACACTCAAATCCGAGTTCCTAATCAAAAGTTATGATACATGGGAGTTGCAGCAGCGTAAAAACAGAATAAATCCGATCCAGAAATTAAAACCTTAATTACTGCTAAAATATGAGGAATTAATCAATGAAACTTTTTAGATCTCTTTCTTAATGTCCTAGAAGGGTTTTAGATGAATCATTTCGAATTAAATCGCAAGTAAAAGTAAAATCACAGAATAATCGAAAACGATGCAAACCGATGAACATTAAGAAGAAAGAACTCGATACCACACTCCTTAATGCTTGAAGATGAATCTTTATTACATAAGAGTGTTTACAAGGTGCATCCGAAGCACTCCTCACCAAATCACGAACAAAGCCCTAGATGAAGAGTAAAAGGCTAAACCCTATTTTTTTTCTTAATCCTCATACCTATGTTTTGCATTCCCCTCTAGTCTATTTATAATCCCCCACGGCTACACCATGAGCCATGAAAATAATAACTTTTGAAATCCTAATCCACTTAGAAATCCATATCTCTTATGAATCCTTAAATCCTAACTCCTTCTGAATTTTTCTCTCTTTCCATATCTACACACATTCCACATATGCCATATGAAAACCTTGCATCATTTTCATATTCACACACATTCCCGCGTACGCCATACGAAAACATCATCTTCACGTGCCACATCCTCTAGCTTGAGCGTCTGGCATGACATCCTTGACCGTTCTGAACCTCAGCTCCTCTCTGAGCCTAGTTTTGATCCCGTCATCGACCACGACTTGCCCTCAAGCCATATCTACACATGAACAAACCAAGAACCCTTTTCCTGAGCACAAGTTCTTTCCAACTTGACTCAATCAGTCCAATCAATTCTTTCCAACCTAACTCAAGCATTGTATTTTATTGAATAACCAAATTAAGCACATGATTTGACTCGAACATCAAAAATCCGAGTGATCCAAAATCCAGAGGTTGAAATTTCTCGGGTACTGAATTCTCTCGAGAGCTGAATTCTCTCGAGGGCTGAATTTATCGAGTGATAAATGCTGAGTGCCCAACAAGAGTGCTCGATAATTTGACCAAAGTGCTCGACCACTAAAACCAATCAAAACCGATTTATTCATCACTTATTAATGATAACATCAAATCAATTTGTTCATCACTTTTTAATAATCATACACATGATCTCACAATCTCCCCCTTGATGAACACATTGGCAACACCATTAAAAAGCACGAAGAAAATTTTGATTTTTGAAAGCACAAGCACAAGTTTCTCCCCAAAGCTTTTTTAAAGAGATAAATAAAACTCCCTCGAAAATTGATTTTATCAAAAGAAAATGATTTTATCAAAAATCAATTTCTCTTCCTAAGTATTTATTTCTTCCCCTTTGACAATGATTTCATCAAGTAAAAGAGAGAAATTATCATGAGAACACCTTTTTTATTTCTTGATTTGAGAGCTTTGAAGTGTACCGAAAGCATTCCACGTGATAAGGTTTGCAACACCAATGAAATAGATAGACCAACCAGCTAACAATCAAGTCTAAAATCCTCAAGACGAAACTAAGCCATAATTCTCAAGTTCAAATCAACATTAAAATTGAATGGTTTTAATGATTTATAATGTTGGCTTTCACTAGGACCAATCTAAGAGAAATACCTCACACACAATTCAGCTGTGTCCACAAAACCAAAACAACGCTTAATGCTCTTAAAAGTGCAATTCATAGTCATTGAAAATTCAGATTTGATATATGCAACTTTTATATAAAATTTTCACAAGTGCCTATCTGAGCACAGCGACCACTCATCCTGAGACTGATGGTGCCACCTGAGCTTCGGTCACACGACCTGTTGTGAGGTTCTTACACACACAAGCAGTCTCTATTTCAATGGTCTGGTCATCTATGATCATCTCCAAGTTCATATCAAAATGCAATGATAAGCAGTCTCGTGAGACGACCTAGGCAAAATATTTTTTCATGAATGCAGAATTTTCTGTGCTTTTACACACTTTCTTTTCTTTTTAAACTTTCTGTGCTTTTACACACTTTCTTTCTTTTTGATATTTTATTGTTTTGACATTGCATAAGCTATAGTACTGCCAATACTAAAATTGAAAGCACTGGTGAAATAAACACAGCTAGAACATATAAAAGCATATTTAACTCAAACTAGCCACAAGATCAGCACAATATATTTCTTTATCTTTCACTTAAATATTTATGTGTCATGCGTCATATCCCTCAAAAACTATATCATAGGGTCATAAAAAGACTCAAAGACATGAAAGCAAGATTAGTGATCCATCAGTTTCACAAGATATTGCTAGCAAGCACAAAGATTAACTAAAGGTAAAAATCAAAGCTCCATGTTTTGTTCTTTTTGTTTTCATTTTGAATATGAACAATGCACAAACATACACATGAATGCATTATGATACAAATGAAAGAGCAAACTCCCCCTCAATACAAACCCATTGGATGAACAACGCCCAACTCCCCTTGAAGAAAAGCAAAGCGAGAAGAATCCAAAGGTTTAGTAAAAATGTCTGCCAATTATAACTCAGTATCAATAAAAAGAAGCACAACATCATCTTTCTCCACATGATCTCCAAGAAAATGATATCGAATATCAATATGCTTTGTTTTAGAATGTTACACTAGGTTCTTAGTAATATTTATAACACTTGTGTTATCACAATAAAGTAGAACACAATCACAGTTAATCTCATAATTTTTGAGTGTAGAAATAAGCTAAAGAACTTGTGAGCAACAACTAGCAGCAGCAACATATTAAGCTTCAGTAGTGGATTGTACAACAAAAGATTATTTTCTAGATGACCAAGCAACAAGTAATGTTCCCAAGAAATGACATATACCGCTAGTACTCTTTCTATCAATTCTACAACCTCCAAAATCAGTATTAGAAAAAGCTCTTAAACTAACACTTGAGAAAGTAGAGTACCATATGCCAAATTCTTGAGTAAACTTGAGATACCTGAGTATTCCCTTGATAACTTGTCGATGTGAAGCTCGAGGAGAAGCTTAAAATCAAGCACTCAAATAAACAGAAAATTAAATGTCCAGCCTCGATACAGTTAGATACAAAAGTGAGCCGATCATGCTGCGATATTCCTTTTGATCAACAGGCTCACCATCCTTGTTAGGATCCAAAGTAGAAGCAGCTCCCATCGGTGTAGAAATCGGCTTGCAATTTTTTATGTCAAAACACCAAAGAAGATCCTTAGTGTACTTATTCTGATGAACAAAAGTGTGATCTTTTGTTTGCTTGATTTGTAGTCCCAAAAAGTACATCAACTCGCCTATCATACTCATCTCAAGCTCTCTACACATAGTCTCAGAAACCTTGGAAACCAAAGAGTGAGAAAAATAACCAAAGATAATATCATCCACATAAATCTAAACAAAAAGTTGATCATTTCCTTGCTTAAAAAGAAACAAAGTTTTATCTACCTTTCCCATAGCAAAAGCTTTTTCAAGCAGAAAAGTTTTCAACCGATCATACCATACTCTCAGGGCTTGTTTCAAACCATATAATACAACTTAAAAACATGATTCGAGAACTTAGGATTTTCAAAACCAGGTGGCTGCTTAACATAAACTTACTCATTGTTGAAACCATTAAGAAAATCACTTTTAACATCCTTTTGATACAATCTAAAACCTTTAGATGTAGCAAAGGCTAAAAAGAGTCTAATGGCTTCAATTCTAGCAACAGGAGCAAAAGTTTCATCAAAATCCAAATCTTCTACCTAAGTAAATCCCTAAGCAACAAGCGTAGCTTTATTTCTAACAATTAAACCATTCTCGTTCTGTTTATTTCTTAAAATCCATTTAGTTCTAATAATATTTTGTCCTTGAGGAGGTTCAACCAAATTCTAGACTTTGTTGCGTTCAAAGTTTTTAAGTTCTTCATGCATATCATTGATCCACGATTCATCAGTTAAAGCATGAGAAATATCTTTAGGTTCAAAAGAAGCAACAAAAGCTGAATGAACATGAGATTCAAGAGAAGCAAATCTAGAACGAGTGACACGTTTACATAGATTACCAATTATTTGTATAGGACGATGTTGACGTCGAATGTGCAAAGGAGCAGAAACGTCATGAGAAGTGTCTTGTACAGTATTTTCAAGGGACGAAGTGATCTCTTGTGGAATATTAGAAGTTGTAGAAACTTCATCTTCTTCTGGTCAGTATTGCTCCCCAACTGCCTCTATATTCTGGTCAGGCCAGACCCAAACGTTGGTCTGACCACCAGCCACATCGATGCCTTCATCATCACTTTCTTCAACAAAGATGCTTTCATTCTCTCCATAAATTTGTGCACTTGTATCTGTAATATCGGGTCTAGTACCAGGACTAGCCTCATCAAAAGTAACTTCACAAGTCTCCATAATTTTGTTAGTTTCTAGCACAAGTACACAATATCCTCAAGAATGGGCAGGGTAACCAAGAAAAATGCCATCTTGAGATCTTGCTTCAAATTTATCCAAATTTCTAGATTTTAATACAAAACATTTGCACCTAAAAACTCTCAAGTGAGAGACACTAGGTCTATGTCCAAAACAAAGCTCATAAGAAGTTTTGCGCAGCTTTGATCGCAAGAAAACTCTATTTAAAATATAGCAAGCTGCAGAAATTGCTTCAGCCCAAATCTTCCTAGGAGTTTGATGTTCATTTAGCATAGTCCTAGCCATCTCAACCAAAGTTCTATTCTTTCTTTCAATGACACCACTCTGTTGTGGAACTCTGGGTGAGGAAAATTGATGTTCAATGCCCTTCTCAGCACAAAAGTATTCAAAAGATGAATTTTTAAATTCAGTACTATTGTTACTTTTAATTGCTCTAAGTGCTCTAGGGAGTTTGACAGAAAGTCTAATAACCAAGTTTTGAAAAAGACCAAAAGCTTCATCCTTAGATGCCATGAAGAAAACCCAAGAGTATCGAGAGAAATCATTAACAATAACAAGAACATACCATTTTCCTCCAACAGATTGAATTCTAGCAGGTCCAACAGTATCCATGTGTAAAAGTTGACCAGGTGCATGTTGGGTTATGGGGAGGCTATGCTAGCGATTAATTTCAAAAATTTACCCTGTTAACACAGGAACCATGTGTATAATGGGATCATGGATTGTTACCTTGAGCCTTGAGACGCGCTATGGCAGCAGAAGTAGAGTCGATGAAGCCCGTCCTCGAGCAACTCCTCCCAGCTCCGTTCGTTCGTCGGTGATCCGGCGATGAAGACAAGACGATCCCGCGATCCGGCGAACTCGACGGAAGGAAGATGAGCACCACTATTGGAGTAGTGCCTCCACGGTATCCACACGTCCGGGGACAGGATCACCTCGCGGCGGCATGCTAGCACCACTGGTGAGATCCGGGGAGATCGATCACAATACTTGCAATCGAGGAGAGAAGAGAGGTGGCAGCTAGGGTTATCAACCAGGAGCAATAGCAGCAATAATCAGCAACCTTTTCGTGCTTGTCCCACCTCTCTTTATATAGTGCCCTGTCACGGGTCTTTAATCTGTATTAAAGCCCAATAGATCTAATCTGTTCGCCTGGACCAGAAGTTCTGGCTCTAACTGGAACTTCCAAAAATAACCTTCTGTATCGAATTTATTTCGACCCGGAACTTCCGGTCTAACCGAAACTTCCGGTTCGTCTAGGTAGGCCTAGAACTTCTGGTCCAACCAAAACTTTTGGCTCCTCCAGAAAACCGAAACTGGGGCATGGCATCAGTCAAGCTCAAGGCGAGATTCGTGCCACCCTTGTTGATAGCTTGACACTTCACTCGATCAAGTAGTGGATTCAATCATAATCAACTCTTTGATCATAGTGGCATGGCCATGCACTTTCCAACATGACTACCTCGAGAGGTCCAGAGACGTCTCTCCCGTTATTTAGGAGGGGTAAATTCCATCTTGACCACTCACATCCCACGACATGTTTTGTGACACACCTGAAAGCAACCTTTATAGCTACCCTGTTACGGAATAGTGTTTGGAAGCCCCTAAGTGTGCTACTACACACTCTAGAATCAATAACGATCTCAGGTCTAAGGATTCTGCAGGTACACCATTTGAGATGACAACTGATGGCACATAAAAAATAACAATCCCAGCAGTATCTTATGGTGGGTCTATCCAACTCCATGTTCACCAATATGAGTCCACATCACTGATTTGACATCTCTATATCTATGATCTGTGAAACATAATCATCAATCAGGTAGACGTGCTAATCTATAAATCATCACTGTCCCACATGACGATATGAGATTAGGGATCGTTTAGAACAACATCATAACACAAAGAGTCTCACAAACAAGTCATCAACTTGCTGATCAATATAAAAGATATTTATTTAAGGAACAAGATAATTAATTATCCAAATGTACATCAGCATAGATAAACTAACTTCTTCTCACATACACTCGACTCACTCTCGTAATTTTCTAATACCCATAGAGCTCAAGTACACCTCATGCTTGGGCTGTGAGAGAGGCTTCGTCAACGGATCGGCTAGGTTTAAATCCGTGTGCACCTTGCATATCTTCACATCACCTCTATCTATAATCTCACGGATCAGGTGATAGCGCCGCAGTATGTGCTTAGATTTCTGATGCGACCTAGGCTCTTTGGCTTGCGCAATGGCACCACTATTATCACAATAGAGGCCCACTGGACTAGACGCACTAGGGACAACACCCAGATCAGAAATAAACTTTCTGATCCAAACTGCCTCCTTTGCAGCTTCTGAAGCTACAATATACTCGGCTTCTGTCGTTGAATCTGCAACTGTTTCTTGCTTGGAACTCTTCCAGCTCACTGCGCCTCCATTGAGGCAGAACACAAATCCAGACTGCGATCGTGAATCGTCTTTGTCGGTTTGGAAGCTAGCATCAGTGTAACCATTTACAACGATTTCCTCCTGACCTCCATATACCAGGAACATATCCTCAGTCCTTCTCAAGTACTTAAGGATACTTTTTACATCTGTCTAGTGACTTTCACCCGGGTTTGACTGATATCTGCTCGTAACACTTAGAGCATAAGAAATATCTGGGCACTTATAGAGCATGGCATACATGATGGATCCAATTGCGGAGGCATACGAGATCGCACTCATCTTCTCCAGCTCATCAGGTGTCGAAGGACACTAACTCTTACTGAGAGAAATACCATGTGACATTGGCAGAAAACCTTTCTTGGAATTCTGCATATTGAACCGTTTCAATACCTGTAGGACCGAG